>JAQIUQ010007591.1:97500-128536 GCA_030378365.1 Hybognathus amarus | reverse complement strand
TTTGTTCACTTCGAATACAACTTCAATTGTGGAACCGCTTTTGGGCAGCGTAGTAAATATAGTGGAAACAATGGCTTTATTGGTTTATTAATGTTTGTTACATCAAACCTTGACTTTTGCCAATTAGCGTTCTTCAACTTAAACTATGCAATAACATTTATTTGTCATCAATCCAAAAAGCTTTATCGCAAAATGTATAGCTTCTTTACTCAAGGAATCATGTGACGCGAAACTTCCAATTGTTCGCTATAGTGAACGACGCTTGTCACCAACTCATCATTCACCATATCATGATAATGATGAAAATGACCATCAATAATTGAACGAAGCGACGCACAGCAACAATAATGGAAATGAAATGGAAATATTAGGTCTGTTAATGATATACCTTTCAGTGATTTAGCAAAAACCATCAAAAATCCCATAGACTTCAAGCAAGGGACTGGAAGTCAAATGCTAAATCACTTCTGCGTTTTGGCCTAAGTGACTTGATAACTCAGCACTTTATTAGGAAGCTACCGCATGCATTAAGCTGTGCGGAGTTAGGCTGATTGAGGAAAGATTGGGGGTTTAAATGTAACACGGACGTTTTACATAGTTCAGTCAGGATCAAGCAGGCTGTCTTTCCGCTCTTTTTCTCTCGCTGCCAGAAGACGGTCTCCGTGAATTTGCGGAAAGTTTTGATTATATTTCGTGAAGATACTGGACAAAGAGTGTTTTGACACCATGCAAGTAATTTTTTTCATCATAGATTTTTTTTCGGTTTCTGAGTTGGGTGTATACGTTTCCAAATCTAACTTTATATTGCCTTAATCACTGTCTTGTTGGCTCAAACATAGCACCGTTTTGAAACATGTCAGCAATTCCTAGCGACTGTTAGCTAGGATTCAAATATGTAATACACAGCGGGGTTAGTTGTAACACAGTGTTACAACTAAGCCGCCAAGTGTACAATGATAATCAAATGAAAACGGAGCCACACAACTTTTCAGGTTTGAGTATACATTTAACTTTGTTGGACATTCACAAACAATGTTGGAATTTAAAATGTTTAAAATTTAGTGTACTATGAATGATAACTTGTTTATTTATTAAAATATGGCCTGTTTTTAATGCAATAAACCCTTTAAATTTTTATTTTAAGCTCATTTGTATTATTATGACTGTTATTATTAATAATAATAATAATAATTGTACATGCAGCTGCCACACACAAATCTAATTTAATTGCAATTACAATATTTTATAATTTTATTTATTATTATTTATTGCAAAACTGTGCAGCCCTTTTCTATGTCTCTATCCATGATATTGATCCACAATAGAAGGATGATTGGATGAGGGATGGATGTATGGATATCTGTCTATACAGATGCACAAACAATATCAAACTATACAAATAAAATAGTACTGAATTATGTGTGTTACACACAAGTGTTACAACTAACCCCTCTGTCTGTTAACATATTAACCCCGTATATGGGGTAAGTTGTAACATTTGCACTTCTGTCACTTTCAGTGCAACTGTACGAAAATGGTAGGTCCTAGAAAAAAAAACTTGAAGTGGTCATTTGTAGCAGAGATGTGTATGTTGCTTGTGTAAAAAAATAAATATAATCTAATCTAATTATTTTTTAATTAATTGAGCCAAAACCAAAATGCGTTCAGGTTTGTCCCGCCTCTTCCCCTTAACAGCAGAAGGTTTTATACAGATACACATGAAGCGCACTTGAGTACAACCTTGAACATCTTGCATCTTAGAAGTGTACAGAAGAGACCATGTGTAACTGCAGGCTTTTTACTTTTTAGTAACATATTATAAGCTATTGCTAGTAGTGTACCAAGTTGGTAACACGTATGTAATCCGACTCAGCCTGTTACATATGTGCAACAGTAGCTGCCTCTTACATGTGTAATTAAAAACTGTAAGTACAGGTTGTTCCATAACTTAGTTACATGTTAATTACATTTTGTTACATGTTATTACAATGTATGATGATGTAATTACAAGTAATTACACTAATATTATTACCATAAAATAAAGGTTACAAAGCTTTAATTAAGTTTATATATATATATATATATATATATATATATATATATATACTCAAAATTAACTTCATGGTGGTTTTCAATATCTTTATCCTCATTCATATTTCAGTTCCGTGATCTCGTATCTATTGTGCAGCCGAAATGTGAGTCAAAAAGCTACAAAAGGCAATTCTGTCTTCAGGCGCGAACAGCCAAGTCGGCAGGAGACCCGTACACATATCGACAGCATGATGATTTGGAGTTTGGAGACAGATTACACATAGAGGGTGTAAGTGTGTTAGTCTCAAGATATCACCAATCAGTAGACAGTATGAGGAGGACATGGACAACACAAAAGGCAATAATCCTTGTTCCCGATGAGCAGTCAATCAGCAGTATTGTGGAACACAAAGCTAGGTGCACCAAGCAAGCTCCTCCATTCACATCTGGTGCGCTCAAACACGAAGAGATTGCAACAGCTATAACAACAAGCATCTACAAACATCGTGTAGTTTTAGCAGTGACTCTTTCAGACATCATGTAGTCCAGCATGCATCCATGTTTCTGTGAATTGCAGTTGCCATCATATTTGCCTCTTCCTCCTAGAATTTACAGAATCTTTTAGAAAATGCAAAAAATAATGTATAAAACATACTACTAGCTAACGCGGACAGCTTAAAATAAAGTGTAATCAAATTATTTGATACTCAATAACAGGTGTTTTGCAATAAAACACAAACACGAGACAAATGCATTGTCCCTATATTTTTTTTTTAAAAAGTAGTTATATAAAGGGTGGCCCTATTTTTGATGACTGAGGAAGGAATTACAACATTTCTAGTAAGCCATTTCCAGAATGTCACGATTTGACCAATCAGAATCCAGAATTCCAGGGAGCTGCATATTAAAGGGTTAGATCACCCAAAAATGAAAATTAAGTCATTAATCACTCACCCCCATGCTGTACCAACCCCGCAAGAACTTTGTTCATCTTCGGAACCCAAATTAAGTTATTTTTTATTAAATTTGAGAGCTGATCTCGACTACCACATAGGCTGCCTAAGGGACTGGCTCTTGACGGCCAAGAAAGTCAATGAAGAAAATGTTTAAATATTCCATGTGCCTACAGTGGCTCAACTATATGTTTATCAAGTGATCAGAATAACTTTTTGTGCGAAAAAACAAACAAAAATAATGACTTTATTCGACTATTCCTTTTCTTCCTTGTTGGCCTGAAACCGAGACTTCAAGAGATTTCCACGACGCATGCGTGAGAACTGAACTGAAGTAGTGAAGGAGATCGCAATTCTCGCGCATGTGTCGTGGAAATCTATCCAAGTCTCGTTTCAGGCCAACAAGGAAGAAAAGGAATAGTCGAATAAAGTCGTTATTTTGTTTGTTTGTTTTTCGCACAAAAAGTATTCTCGTCGCTTGATAAACTTATAGTTGAGCCACTGTAGGCACATGGAATATTTAAACATTTTCTTCATTGACTTTCTTGGCCGTCAAGAGCCAGTCCCTTAGGCAGCCTATGTGGTAGTGATACAGCTCTCAAATTTAATCAAAAATATCTTCATTTGTGTTCCGAAGATGAACGAAGGTCTTGCGGGTTGGTACAGCATGCGGGTGAGTAATTAATGACTTCATTTTCATTTTTGGGTGAACTAACCCTTTAATGAACCAAAAACTAAGCAGGAGGACACCAGGGTGTTCAAGAGTCAGTCATGGAGGGGCACTTTCCTGTAAAGTTTAGCTCCAACTTTCCTCAACAAACCTGCCTGGAAATCTGCAGGACAGTGATTCCTCCAGGATCAGGACTGGACACCCCTGCTATAAACCAATTAGTGAACAAAAATAAAAAAATATTGTTTGTTTATTTATTGGATTTTAATTGAATTTAACTTTATTTTATGTATGACAACCCTGGTCAAGACTTCCCGGAAACAGCAGCAGACAGCAACCCACATATGTCAGACTGGAAAGTAAAAGTGTCTCTTGCCATGGACAAGAATAAAGCATGTAGTGCCACATTTAGCAACACAGAGCACACACTAGCAGTTAGCGGAGGTAGGAACAGCTTTAGATAGCTTGCTATAGAGAAGTGTTTCCTCAAACAATTGAGGCCTGTCACCAAGTTAAAGCAGAACTAAGTAACTTTTTTACCTTAACCGAACAGCTTTGGAGTCATTGTAATGTTTATATCACTGATTTCGTGTTGAATGGTGGTCCGTCTCGCAACCCCCTGGTGCCTGTGAGCCGCAAAACCACCCTTGCAACATTGAGCCGGCGGGCCGCCGGCCTCAGTGTTAGGAAGTATCGTGTGATCTCAGGTCTCGCGAGGTAACGAAATGCTTTACGGCACTATACGCGCACACGCATGCGTACACACCCCCATCTATCCAGGAGCCGGCTAGCTATAAGAAAACGCTAGATATAGAATTCTTCAAGTTTTCGTGATGGCTGATGTAAAAAAGAAGAAGAAAGCTAGGAAGTCTTTGTCAGAGGAACAAAGAAAGAGAAAACGGGAGACTGACCGAGCGAGAAGTCAGACTAGAGTGAATATTGGACCGGCTTTTTCAGAATGGAGAGAACTGAAAGAAAGCGAAGCCTGCAAAACCGATGCTGATCTGGCCTTGCTGTTGCACTTTTAAGTATCTTTCTAATAAAATGTGTTTAATGTTTGTATTTCTTGTAATTGTGACCTCGGGATGTTTGCTATTGTCTGTTTGTTTGTTTTTTATTATGGTTGCTGTCTGTTACCGGCTTATTAGTACGCTAGAGACTGTAACTTAGCTATTAGCATTTTCATTAGCAAACAAACTTGCTTGTTTTCTGTAGTGTTTTGTCCGTTCCTCTATCAGGTTTTATTTGTGTTACTCAGATCGCCTATAAATCGATATGAAATTCTACAAATTATGCATTAGTTTACCTTGTCGTCAGCCTCAGAATTAGTAACGTTATATCATGTTACTGAGCTGGCTTGACATATAATGAATAAACCAACACAAGAGCTGCTAGCTAATTATGCAAATTTTATATTTATTTACCCACATATACACAAGCAGAACGATAAGTAAATGAGAAATGACTTCGTTTTGATGGACAACTCGGATCACCAGAAAAATGATAGAAGAATGTAACGTAACATTTATTTTGATAATGCATAATCTAAGTAGCTGTAGGCTAAACCAAAAATAAATAAATAGCGGAAATATTTCTTATAATATTGTTTTTCACCATAATGTTAATGATTACGTTTCCTAACACTATAAAAATACTATCTCAACATTTGTATAATATTGTTCTGAGAATCATACACACCTCAGTGGGCATGGCTCCGTTTGTTCGCGGCTTCTCGAAAAACAAATGCACATGGCCTGAACGAGATGGGAGGGAGGGGTGGGGGAGTTGACAACGAGTTTACGACAGTTTTCTCATATATATATATACTCCGAAACTGTAGGGGGAGCTCGAGAGAGAAACCTGCGAGAAAACCGCAAAGAAGTTCCCAGTCTTACTGAGCGCTGCTTTAAGGAATTAGAGGTAGTTTGTAAAGTTGCTTCTAACAGGTCGTGTAATATTACAAGAATAACCACAATTATGGTCAGTCATGATTTAAGTTTAATTTTAGTTGTTCACCTATCAGCCCGCTCTCATCCTTTGAGTCACATAGAACGCTATATGACAAAACGGCGCCTATACTGACGCACATGGTACCCTTTATCGTTTATATACACACGAACCCAAGGCGTCATAAATCCTTTAGCGTAATATGAGACTACCCTACCCAACCCCACACATAAACCTACCCCTCACAGTGCGTGTTATATTAACGATAAAGGGTACCATGTAGGGATGTCAACGATTAATCGATTATCGATTAATTGTCGATAATTCATTAATCGATCAAACGTATCGGACATCGATTAACCAGGTCTATGCGCGTGCCTGCTGCTCAACCGCGAAACATGTAAGCGAGCGCGCCGACGGCCGGAGTTATGTTTGACTTCATCATGACTACGTTTGCGTGTGTATTCGCAGCCTTTTCTTTATGCAAATGTAAGTTGTAATAGTTTATTATGTGTACCTCTATATCTGATTTATCTCATATTGGATGCATTTTGTTAAGAATTGAAGCGTGATCTTTAGCGCGTGCAGCTCAAACGGTAATGCACGACTAATGAAAACTATTGGGAGTGTCATATTACATAACACTATAAAGAGAACAATATTGTAATAAAACGTGGTGAATAATTTGGGTTTAGTTGCCCTGTCGCGTTGTTCCAGGAAGAGCGCGTGCACAACATTCAGTCATTCTGAATGGCACGTAAGTTAACTTGGTTCAAGTTCACTTGTGCATTCACGTTTGAAGATATTATTTGTAATATTATGTTCATTTTGTATATATCTGACTAATCTCATATCGGTTGTGTTTCTTTGATTTAAATAACGAAAGTGCTCAGCGGTTATTCATTCAGCGCGCGCTGCTCAAGCAGCAATGCACTACTAATAATAACGATGATTAATTTGTGACTGTCATATTAGATAACATCAGAACACTATTTTATTAAATCGTTGTGAATTCATTGGGTTTGGTTGCTGTTTTCAGTGCGCGTGCGTCCACAACACATTCTGACATCTGAGGCGGCGTTGGTGACACATTGTATGAGTCGTAATTTTTGATTATTAAATAATTAAGTTAATTATTTATTTATAATATTGTAACATTTTACAATCCTACTAGAACAAGGGGGATTTATAAGAGCTGCTGCTAATGTTTCAAGTTTTTCATACAAGTAGTTTGCCAGATAGATTATTATATGTAGACTTAATATATTAAGGCTAAGCCTACCCATATGGATTTTTATTAACATGTATTTTATCTTGCTTAATGTTTGCAACAGGTGAGCCAGTGCACGAATATTTTTTATGTATTTAAATTTTCTGTGGATAATTTATTTTGTTAAATTACATAAATGCCATTCGGTACCATATCCCAACTGTTACAATAAAACATAATTTGAGCGATGTAACATGCATTTTTATTCAGTATATAAGCAATGTTTTGCTTTTTATGTTGAAGACACTATTGATATAGTGAGAAATGTACATTCTCAGGAAAATAGCCGCTTATCAGTTAATCGTTAATCGATCGATAAGGTCAATCAATTAATGATTAATGAATTAATCGATAATTTGCATCCCTAGTACCATGTGTGTAGTATAGCACCGATTTTGTCATGTAGCGTTCTATATGAGCTAAAGGATGAATGTGTTGCACCTACACTACCGTTCAAAAGGTTTGAAAAAAATCTGTGTGATTTTTATTTTATTTTTGGAATGAAATTAATTCTTGCATTAAATTATCACAAAAATTACAATTATAATCTTACAAACGATTTATATTTCAAATAATGCTTGTTCTATTTTGTTATTACTTTGTTCACAACATTGATAATAAACTGAAATGTTTGTTGAGCAGAAAATCTCGGATTTCTGAAGGATCATGTGATACTGAAGACTGGAATAATGATGCTGAAAATTCACGTTTGAACACAGGAATAAATTACAATAAAAATTTTACAATATAGTACAATAGAAAACTTATTTTAAAATTTGTAATAATATTTCACAATATTACCGTTTACTGTATTTTTGATCCAATAAATGCACATTGACTAGCTGTACATTATTTCACAACATTCAATCACATACACAAGTAACATGTAATATATATACACACACACACACGCACGCACGCACGCACGCACACACACACACACACACACACACACACACACATATATATATATATATATATATATATATATATATATATATATATATATATATATATATAACAAGTGTGCTGCAGGTTGTGCAAGTACAGTATGTCATTGTTTTACATTGTTTTGCAGGGGTAGTTGTTCATTTTAAGGGATTGGACTGTTGATATTTTTTCACTGTTATTAGCAGAATCTGTTTAATTGCTAAACATTTAACTGATTATTTTGTTTAACACTGACTGCAGCAAAGTAATTGTGCATACATCAGGTTTAATCAAATGCATGATGTGCATAATGGCAGATGTAAGCCTTTAATATTTCACTGGAACTGTTGGGGCCCAGAGGGGTATGCTGGGAACTTCCTGAACGTTTATGAGATGTGAGGGTCTCTCTCTCAGGAATTAGCCTCATGGCCTGTCTGTCATATGACCTTAGTTATTGGTGGATGCATCTGGGCATGTCTTACTATGGATCTGATTAGGTGCAAATGAAACCTTCATCCATTGTCAGAGCATATTAAAGAAGCGAGAGGAAGGGCGCCTTTGTTCTAGACTTCACAGTCTCTACATATTTTACAATACAGCTACAACACTGTTATAGGACAAAAAAGAAGCATGAGTCCTCTTTTTCTTATTAGATTACATATCCTTTGCAGAATTCCGCATTACAAATGTTTAGGATTTAAACAAATATTTTTAAAATAAGATAATATATATATATATATATATACAGTATATATATATATATATATATATATATATATATATATATATATATATATATATATATATATATATATGTATATACTCACCGGCCACTTTATTAGGTACACCTGTCCAACTGCTCGTTAACACTTAATTTCTAAGCAGCCAATCACATGGCGGCAACTCTAGTGCATTTAGGCATGTAGACATGGTCAAGACAATCTCCTGCAGTTCAAACCGAGCATCAGTATGGGGAAGAAAGGTGATTTGAGTGACTTTGAACGTGGCATGATTGTTGGTGCCAGAAGGGCTGGTCTGAGTATTTCAGAAACTGCTAATCTACTGGGATTTTCATGCACAACCATCTCTAGGGTTTACAGAGAATGGTCCGAAAAAGAAAAAACATCCAGTGAGCGGCAGTTCTGTGGGCAGAAATGCCTTGTTGATGCCAGAGGTCAGAGGAGAATGGCCAGACTGGTTCGAGCTGATAGAAGGGCAACAGTGACTCAAATAACCACCCGTTACAACCAAGGTGGGCAGAAGAGCATCTCTGAACGCACAGTACGTCGAACTTTGAGGCAGATGGGCTACAGCAGCAGAAGACCACACCGGGTGCCACTCCTTTCAGCTAAGAACAGGAAACTGAGGCTACAATTTGCACAAGCTCATCAAAATTGGACAATAGAAGATTGGAAAAACGTTGCCTGGTCTGATGAGTCTCGATTTCTGCTGCGACATTCGGATGGTAGGGTCAGAATTTGGCGTCTACAACATGAAAGCATGGATCCATCCTGCCTTGTATCAACGGTTCAGGCTGGTGGTGGTGGTGTCATGGTGTGGGGAATATTTTCTTGGCACTCTTTGGGCCCCTTGGTACCAATTGAGCATCGTTGCAACGCCACAGCCTACCTGAGTATTGTTGCTGACCATGTCCATCCCTTTATGACCACAATGTACCCAACTTCTGATGGCTACTTTCAGCAGGATAATGCGCCATGTCATAAAGCTGGAATCATCTCAGACTGGTTTCTTGAACATGACAATGAGTTCGCTGTACTCAAATGGCCTCCACAGTCACCAGATCTCAATCCAATAGAGCATCTTTGGGATGTGGTGGAACGGAAGATCGCATCATGGATGTGCAGCCGACAAATCTGCGGCAACTGTGTGATGCCATCATGTCAATATGGACCAAACTCCCTGAGGAATGCTTCCAGCACCTTGTTGAATCTATGCCACGAAGAATTGAGGCAGTTCTGAAGGCAAAAGGGGGTCCAACCCGTTATGGGGTACCTAATAAAGTGGCCGGTGAGTGTATATATATATATATACACATATACAGATATACAGTATATATATTTTTTTTTTGCTAAGAACTCGAATAACACATATTGCCATATTTCAAGAGAAAATAGGAACTGTAAATGAATATACTGTTTTTATTTTTCGTGATTCCTGTTTGCAGTGTTTTGTGATAGTCGAGTACAAGAGTTGTGGGAAGGCATTACAAATAATACGTAATCAGATTACTTTTTCCAAGTAACAAGTAACACAATGCTTTTAAATTTACAACAAAATATCTGAGTTATTTCAAACAAATAACACAAGATACATTGTTTTCCCATTAAAACAGAAGCGGTGTGTGCGCCGTAACAACATGATAGTTATTGTAGTTCTAGACTAAATGTGAGGGGACATTTACTCATCTCACTTGCACAAAAACAAATTAAGTAGCTATTCCTTTGCAGCTGCCCTTGATGATCCAATTCAACCATACCAATTAGCAAAAATGGATAAAATAAGACAGCTGAACTTTCCTCTGCTGTCCTATTCTTCTGAAATCCAGAGAAATCAGTGGGTTAGTGGGTGATTAGTGGGTGTGGCTTGCAGAGCTGTGCAATGTGGTGCATTGTGGGAGTTGTTGTCTTGCATACAAATGTGCCCTTCAGTTATTTTCAGTCTTTTCTCGAGTCAAGAGGGCACCAAATTAAAAAAAAATATTTTACATTCAGATTACATATATGATCCACTTTCAATAAAGATTAATGTTAAAATGGGTGAAATTTTCCTTTAATGCTTTAATCTTAAGTGTTCAAAATTAGTTTTTGTGTAAATTCAGGTATTATTTTGTCTTTGTCACAAGTGCACTGATCCACCCTCACTCACAGTCTAGACTACAATTCCCAGCATTCCCCTGCTCATCACCTCCACTCACTCAGCCATCATCTGCATATGATCAACATACTCATCACCACAATATTAAAGCACACACCGCAGTCACACACATGGTCAGGTCTTATTCATGAGAAAAGGACTGCTTTCCTACATTGCAATGTGCTGAGGTTACTTCAGTATGTTTCCATCTCCTTCATGTCTCAATCATCTCCACTGTTGTCTACCTGTATGTTCAAGGACCGTCAGAGTTACGAGGTGTGTGCATTTCAGGTACCTGGTCCATGAGCCACTATCTTCTTCATCACATGCAAAAACAAACTTAAGCTATCATCCATTCATCATTTACTATACTGCTAATGCTCTGGTTTCCTGACCTGCAATTCATATTACCCATTACTTTAATATCTAACCATCTGTTTTGAGTATGAGATTCTATAACAGTACGTGTGTAATACATTTCGATCTGCAATTTCTGCAAAAAATATGGCAGCAGCAAAATAAATAAATAAATAAATAAATAAATAAATAAAAACATAGCAGCTTGCAATGCATATATAAAATCTGAACACTTAACAATAAGGTCCCATTAGCTACCATGATCTAACAATTCAAAATAATTCAAAAGCATTTATCAATATTTGTTCATGTTAAATACAACTTTTACGAATACTAATGGGGAGAAGAGACAATATTTCGCATCATAATTGCAAGAACAAGTATCTGTTTTGGTCACTTGTGCAACATACAAATCCACTCTGAGAATCACAGTCATGCTATTGACAGCCAACGAGCGAAGGCATAAATACAGCACAAACAGAGGCAGTAGTCTGAGCCAGCCCAGTCTGTGTTCCCTGTCGTCAGTGACTTGAGCACATATGTGTTTTGCAATGCAGATCCCGGCCTGCGACTGGCAGCAGTAAATCCATTTGCCTGACTACGAGGGTCTTTCTGCCCAGGCTGGGAATTAGTGTTTGGGGAGGGGGATCTACCGGCTTCCACTGATAACGTGCTGGCTGAACTAGCCAAAGACTGTCTGCAGGCATGCATTAAGCATCTCGATGGCAC
The DNA here is from genome assembly GCA_030378365.1 of Hybognathus amarus. Classification (NCBI taxonomy): domain Eukaryota; kingdom Metazoa; phylum Chordata; class Actinopteri; order Cypriniformes; family Leuciscidae; genus Hybognathus; species Hybognathus amarus. The sequence goes on along the minus strand of JAQIUQ010007591.1, from coordinate 116,775 downwards.
TTACCAACCCCTTATTCTGCCTCAACCGTCGCTTCTCAGAAAGCATGGGCAAGGCTTTGATATGGAACTACAGAAAGCAGCTTTTGACTGATTGAGTGTTTTGGGGAGATACTGAACAGTCTGTGTGTGTGTGCATATTCGACAGAATTTGTGGGCTTGTACTTTGGTGAAAAATGAGTTGGAGGCAGAAAGCAAGTAAAAAAATGAAAAAAAAAAACTATAATCCTGAGATATCCGTCTTGTTTGTTTTAACAAATGCTTTTCTCACTGAAATTATCTAACAGTGTTTCCAAAACGTTTTTACTGTATTCTCAACACATTCTCATCCTTTGGCGTCATATAGGTGACGCCATATGACATTTTGTCGAAATACTAAGCACATGGCACATGGCATATGGCATATGGGTAGGTTTAGGTCTGGGGTAGGGTCTGCGTCTCATATTGACGCTAAAGGATGCCAGTCACCTATATGACGCCTTGGGTTCTGCGTGTTATATTGACACTAAAGGGTGCCATGTGCGTAGTATTTCGACGAAATGTCATATGGCGTCACCTATATGACGCCAAAGGATGAGAACGGGCTCGTGTTCCTTAACATATAATCTGTTAATCATTATTGCATTTATTTATTTTTTATTTTGGTTTGGTTTGAAAAAATTCAATATGGTTCACTCACATTGCATCAGTTTCTTAGCTGACGATATGGAGTAACTTCGTTTCTCATAAAACTGAAGCCTGATTAGTTTACGTCTGTGAACCTGCATTAGACAAATAGCAGGGCTGACTGCCTATATAAGTAGGTGCTGGATGCCATTTTCTCAAAATATTTCTCCTTCAGCACAAAGATCATCTCCTCATGGACTCAGAAGAGAACATCAGTTGCCATTGAAAATGAGAATGCAATTGATAGCACTGCAGCTGAGAACAGCACTGACAGCTTGGTGCTTCTCCCTTGTGGCTATCCAGTGAGACTAAAAGAGCAAATTTTTGCCAGAGTTTGTTTCAAAACACCTTGAGTATGGCATATGCAGGGCTTCCCTGCACCTCGGATGAGCACTTTTCCCACACCAAGCCACGTTCAGATATGGAATGTTCTGAATGAGAGAAACATGAGTCTCACTTCGCTGCACTCAAGTCACTTTCTTTCTCTTAAGAAAGTGACTCCGCTCCTTGTGCTCCACCGTTAACAGTGGAGTCACAGGGCTGAGCAAGACAGGACAAAGTGAGCAAACGCTGCTCCACACGCCTCACTCTCCCTACAGCAATGGGATTCCTCTGTGCACTTCTCAAGCGAAAACCTGCATTTTGAACTCTTTTAAGGGTTCAAAAAGAAATTTGCCAAAGATATTTGCAGCTATGGATACAGAGGAGTAGTCGGACTCCATGGAGGACCAGCCTGCACTTCTTGTGAGTTCGTTATAGAGGTGGTCGGGCCCCGACAGTGCCTGTCCACAACCATCAGCGACAGCTTATCTTCATCTTATGACAGTGGTGGCCTTCATAGTCACCGGTGGGACTCGGGTCACCACAGATGTGTCGCCTCCTCTTTGGGCTCAGCACAACCTCTGCTCAGTCATCAGCACAAGGTGCATGTGCCAGGCTCTCTGAACAAGGGAGTGGACATGCTGTCCTGAAATGGACTGTCTCCAGGGGAATGGATGACTAAAACCCTCAGATGGTGCAGGTGATTTTGTGTATCTTCAGGTGAGCAAAAGTAGACCTCTTTGCCTCGAAAGAAAACTTCCCCTGCTCAATGTTCTTCTCAAACGAACAGGATGTGTTGGCCCACAACTGGCCCTGTTCAAGCCTGTATGCCGGTAGCTCTGCTCCCTCCCTCATTTCCCCAGCCAGTTGTGGAGACCTTCACAATGGTGGACTAGTCCCATCTAAGCTCAAAGTGTATGTGATTACCATTGTTGCTTACCATGCCCCAATCAGTTGGAAAAAACAACCTAATTGTGAAGTTCATTTAGGGTGCCAGAGGGCTAATTGCGCCTCTCTCCCACACAGTTCTGCCCAAGGATCTGCCAACAGTCCTTAGGGCACTTCGAGAACACTCCGATTGAGTGGCTTCTGACGAATGAACTCCAACCCCTTTTGATCAAGATTGCCCTGCTGCTAGACCAGCATCAGTCAAGCGTTTTGGGGACCTCCAGGGGCTCTCATTGGACGCGTCGTGTCTCTGATTTCTGGACCTAACCACAGTATACTTCATGGCCTTCAGAGCCAATGTCATAGCGCTCCCTAAACTTCCTGATTTGAGGACGAGCAATCATCACATCTAATCTGATTGGTCCAGGCCCTCAGAGTAAACATTAAGCGGTTGAGCCAGTTCAGGCAATCAGAGCAGCTGTTTGTGTGCTTTGAAGGCCACTCTAGGGGGCTGCCAGTCACGAAGCAGACACCATCCATCTAGATGGATAGTGTAAGCAATAGCACTGGTTCCTATCGGAGAACAGGCTCAGTCCATCAGAGGAATTACCTCCATTACTGTCCATTGATGACACCGGTGGGCGGCCGACCGGTCCTTGCTTTCCACCTTTGCCAGGTTTATTAGAATAGACGTCCCTGCTCTTCAAGCATGGATTCTGTCTGTTTAAAGTTGGTCCCAGGCCCCTGAAAGGGTCCTACTGGGCTAGGATATCCTGTCCCAAAGAGCTCCAGCCTGAGGGTCCGGTAAATTACAGCTTTGCCTCCATGTATTTTCTCCTGATTATAAGCATAAAATAGGGCCCTGACTCCAAGTGCCCTTAGGCTTGGCTCGCAGGACGGACTCCATTCTGTGCTCGTAGCATGGCAGCTGGCCATGCTGTGTGTTGAGTTGACGCTCACCACTACTCCAGTCGAAAGATTCTGACAAAATGGCACCCATTGCAACTTATTTAGGCTGTTGACCCCACCTGTTTTGGAGGGCTGAAAGGCCATTTGTCTGTGCAGGTGCACAGATGCGAACCCATCAGGCTTCAGTTTTTTTTGAGAAACTGAGTTTTCCGAATACAGTCAGCTAAGAAACATATGATAAAAATTTAAGATAAAATTATGATGAAACATAATTGATGATTCCATTTGCAGGTGATTTAAAACAAATGGTTAATTTCCTTAAACAGTAATTAATCCGGATAGATTTGAAAACGGGGTTTTCGTTTAAAACGCTCTCACGTCCACACTAGTGTTTTCAGGCGTTTTCCGATGTTTCAGTGTGGATGAGTAACTTCGAAATTCACTTTACTGCGCATGCGTGAAACTTCACAAAAGCTCACTGAGATGATACAGATGGGAAAATAAATAATAATGTTATCGCACAATAACAGGATAATTGTATTTAGCAAAATATCTCACCATCACGGATGCGTCCAGGTCGCATTCAGTCACCATACAGTATGTATGGTCTAAAACGCAACTGCTCTCCTGTTTTGCCGCAGGACAGCAAATGTGAGTAGGCTACATTATCTGTCATCTTTGCAGTACTGTGCTATGAAGAATAGCACATATTAAGTAACACAGAAAGTAACATATTTTAGCAATAGTGTAAAAATGAATAACACATGACAGGCACAATACCAATAAACATGAATATCTATTGGTACTACATGGATCACATGACTAAACTTACGTCATTGTTTTGAAATACATCCGGTTTCACTGTCCACACTACAACGCGAAAGCGGCGTTTTCAAATTTATCCACTTTGGAGAGCGTTTCCAAACGATACGTTTTTGTTGACTTAAAACGGCGTCTCAGTGTGGACGGAAGGCCAAAACGGAGAGAAAATTGTACGTTTTCAAACGAAAACATATTAGTGTGGACATGGCCTAAGTGTGTGCTTCCAGTTTTAATCAGTGTGTGTACGCGTTACTTGAACACAACCCTAACATTTTGGTTTAATAATTGAGCATTAGTTTAAGTGACTTTTTAGCAGCCCTCAAATTAAACAACTTAGAGTACTAATATTTACTCTGAAATGAGTAATCTGAAATGACAGTAAGGCTAACCAAGATTTTACTAACTGAAATGAAAACCACTTCCTATTGCAACATGTAGACAGTTTTGATTTAATTTTCACTCTGTTCCATTCCTGTTTTACCTGCCTGAGTTCCTAGTTAGTTTTCTTGGTTATTAATTAGCTCTACACCTGATCTGTTTATACCTCGATTACCACGTCTGTGTATTTAAGCTTTTTGTCTTCAGTTCATCGTCTGTTATTGTCAGTATAAAGGTTTTGTTTAAATGTGGTTGCATGTTAATCTCCTGTGAGTTTTAGTTTGTGAATTTATTGAAGTCTTCATTGTACGCTTCTTACAGCCACATCGGACACCCATATTCTCAATATCATTACTTAAATGACTGCTAATAAAATATTTTTGATCACATATCTGTCACCAATGGTTGCAGCAATAACCACATTTTAAAAATCAAAGTGTATCTGGATTGTCTTAATGTAGTTGATAGAACCAAGTATATCAAAGTCCATTGATTTTTTGATTGAAGGTCTCTTATGCAGTGACCGTTTTGAATACAATGCTCAAACAAAAAGGAAAAAAAAATATTAAGAGATAGAAAAAATGATGTTAAAAACCAAACTGCAGAACAATCAAGGCTCTGAAAGCATTTTATGCCACAGGCTGTCAATATGATTCACCAAACAGACTTCAATAGAACATTGACAGACAATCAATCATACACGTTAATCCAGCAATACTGTGGTTTTACAACAAGTTATGACACCTCTGCATTCTTTTGCATACGATGGGACCACCTGCCCAACACATTTTAATCACTCCAGGTGCACCTATACAACTGTCATAGAGTTGTACTCGTAAAATATCAACTATAAGGCCTGTCATGTCAGGTTTAACCCGTCATGAAAAAGGTTGTTTTTCTGGATGCAGTAAGTAAATATCATCAACATATCATCAGATTGATTTACATACATTCTGTTTTACAACATAAAAGTTGAAGTAAATGCAGCTGAAGGAAAGCCTTAAGTGCAGCGCTCAGACTCAAGATGATCAAATGACAAAGAAGTTGCCACACAATGCCTCAATCAATAGAGATTCTTTCCATCAAAAATGACCTGTGGTTAAACACAATCCACATAAGTCCCCCGAAAGCTTCACACAAACGCTCCTGTGACTCTAGCCTTCAAAAGAAATCTTTAATCACCCAAGGCTTCTCATTTAGCAATGTCAAAACACAACTATACTCTCAGCAATATGAGGTAAGCACACAAGTGAAAGCATCCAAGTCGGCTGGTGGGGATCGAAGCAATGACAGATAGGTTAATACTGACTGCAGTGAGAGAATTTGACAAATTAGAGCAGCACCTGGGCTGTGATTTATCAGGCTTCTGTGATGTGCCTGCTAGGGGGAGAGGAGGAAGGAGAGGAGAGAGAGAGAGAGAGAGAGAGAGAGAGAGAGAGAGAGAGAGAGAGAGAGAGAGAGAGAGAGAGAGAGAGAGAGAGAGAGAGAGAGAGAGAGAGAGAGAGAGAGAGAGAGAGAGGAATATGAACAGTTTTCACATGGGAATGCTTTTTCCTTGAAATTATTAATAGCATTCTTGACCACAATTCATTTTGACAAATCGGTACTCTGGGTTTTAGGATAGTTTGACTATGTCTAACATTTTCTATACTCCTTGATAACCTCCCATCTGCAAGTTTCTGTAGGATGTTTGATGAAGAGATATCGCAGATGGCATTGCAGGGTGTTCACAGAAATTCTCAAGGCAATAACCCATACATTAAAGGGATTGCGCAAGAGACGCTCTCCCTGAACGTCTTGTCGGACTGTCAGTCAAAGGGAAGCCTGCTGAAAGAGAGTCGTGTGAGTTTAACTGAATTGAGAAACACACAATTAGTTAGCTGTCAGACAGGCTTTTCTTCATGGCTCAAACACACATCGATCAACACGTCACTATATATGATTCTAAATATCTCTGTCAAAACATATAGTTGATATCACAAATAGTTGATAAGATAAGATAAGATAAGATGGTGTTCAATGTATTTTTAAGGCATTGATATAACTATTATATGAGGTATTTGCCCTTGTGAAAAGAAGTATGCTTAAGTATATATATATATATATATATATATATATATATATATATATATATATACACACATTTATATATATACACATTTATATATATATATACACATTTATATATATATATATATATATATATATATATATATATATATATGTATATATGTGCACATGCACATGTATACATATATATGGCCCGCAGCTGCTCGTCGATCCATTTAACCCCGATCATGCGGCACTCGATTGCGCATTCAGTCACGGCCAGCTTTTGCCGGTCGGCCGCAGTCGTCTGCCCAGGTCTCAGCCCGTAGAGCATGGCCGGCAGGACGGTGCTGTTCGATAGGGCGGCCCTAATGTCCTGGTAGATGGCTCTGTTGGTGGCCGTCTCGGCAATTGAGCCAAAGCTGATCCAGGCGACTTGGCGTCGTCATGCCAGTTCTTAACCAATCTTGTGGTCGGTGGTCAGATCCTGGCCCAAGTAGATGTAGCTATCGACTTGCTGGAGCTGGTGCTGGCCGACATGAAGGGTAGTGTCGGCCACCTGGTCGTTGCGCATTCACTTGGTTTTGGCCAGATTGATTTTGAGGCCGAACCGAGAGCCAGCCTGGTTGAGCTGGTCGAGCCGCTGCTGTACATCGACTACCGAGCAGCCTATCAGCACGATGTCATCGGCAAGCGCAGGTGATAGAGCCAGCGGCTGTTGATCTTGATGCCGACCTCTTCCCAGTTGAGCTGCCGGAAAATTTGCTCGAGGTAGGCGGTGAAAGCTTGGGCGAGATGTTGAAGCCCTGCTTCACCCCGAGCCGACCTCAATGTTAAGCAGCCGGTTCGAAACAGGGTGATGGCAGTGGAACAGTTGCTGTTCAGCTCCTGCAGCAAGGCCACATGCTCGGCCCCGATACCTTGTTGTTGGAGGGCGAGCAGCACCACGTTAATCTTGACTGAGTCGAAGGCCTTCTTGTAGTCGACGAAGGCCAGAACCAGCAGCATCTTAGATAGGGCCCTATAATTTCCGCGACCATGGAATCGCGGACGGAATCGGCCAATTAACATGGAATCTAGTGTTAACGCGGAATTTCGCGAGTTTTACATATTTGGAATGAAATTCGGTTTTTGTGTGGGAGAAGAACGTATGTCTGGGGAAAATGCAGACAGGGAAGCAAATCTGGGCGACACAACCCCTCCCGTCATTTCAGCTCATGACGGCATCAAAACAATAGACGCGTTTCCACTGAAAGCATGGGCGAAACGGCTCTCCACGGCTCTGCTTTTGTCGGCGAAAAGTAAAGAAACGCACGCAGGCACACACTCACACACACATAAAAGTCCCCTCCATGCACGTCTGTCTATGAGGTGCCGGACCGAGTGTGTGTGTCCAGAGTCGGAGAGAGACCGAGTGTGTCCGAGAGAGCACCCTCAACAGTGCGCGCGAGAGACCGAGTGTGTCCGAGAGAGCACGCGAGTGTGTCCGAAACATGGTCCGAAGAGCGCGCGAGTGTGTCCGAAAGAGCGCGCGAGAGACCGAGTGTGTCCGAGAGCGCGCGAGAGACAGAAGCTGCGTCCCAATGTGGATACTATGCCCGAAATAGTATTGACAGTTACTAAATTAACTGTCAGTTACTACATAATTTGCAAAAATTAAAACGGAAAAAAATGAATTTGGGAAAAAATAAAACGGAATTTGGGAAAAAAAATAAAACGGATTTTATAGGGCCCTACTTATACACCCTGGCCCACTCGAGCCACCTTTTTGTTTCAGTACCTGCACATGGTCCATGGTGCTAAAGCCAGATCTAAATCCGGCCTGCTCGATGGGCTGCTGTTCGCCCAGCTGCTTGGCCAACTGGTTGAGCAGCACCTTGGTGAAGATTTTATACACGGCCGAACAGCATTGTGATCGGCCGGTAGTTGCTGAGCAGTCACCCTTCTTGAACAGAAGTACTGTCTTGGCCGTCTTCCACTGTTTGGGGATTTGGCATTGTGCCATGTAGCGGCTGAATCGGGACATCATGGCTGTCCAAAGTGAGTGGGTTCGATCTCAGGTCAGAGCAGGTCGATCTCAACGCCGTCCAGGCCGGGCGCCTGGTCTGCCCGTGCCTGCCCGCGCCTGCTCGACTGCATGTCGGACCTCACTTTCCAGCACTGCCAGGATGGGCTGCAGCTGGTCGAGCTGAAGGTTAGGTGGGGGAACAGGGACCTTGCTGGTGAACAGGTCACTGTAGAAGCGCCTGCACTCGGCCTCAATTCTGTACCGAGTCCTGGCCGTCCGCTGTCGGCCATCTTTAGTGCTGATATTTCCGGATCCAGGTCGAATATATAGAAAAATTAAGGGCTGATAAAATTTTGTTTTTATACAACAGCAGAATTTTGGGGCCTAAGAAACGGAATTCAAAGTGCACTTTTTTTAAAACCATCCCGTTATTGCCTCAGTTTAAACTACAAAAACGTTGACGTCATAGCCCTTAGTTTTAGTTAGTCTTTGTCTGATCTCCTCATACTACATGTGGTTGATTCCAGTGTTCTGAGAAGTTTAGTTTCATTAAACGTCTACTGATCAGATCCAGCTCTTTAGATTTGTTTTACTTCAACCATTGCTGACAATTACATGCAATATATTAATTTGTTATTAAACAAATGGTATTAAAATCCCACAATGAGACATTTCCAGTGAACCATTGAATCAGACTGCTGAATTGATATAATTTAAAAAAATGCTGAAATAATTTGGACTGATTCACTTCAATGAATACCAATGGAGAGTTTAAACCAGAGATGTGAAGAAACAGAAGCATGCTGTCAGATCTGAGTCTTCAGGTGATGTAGGTTCTTATCGTGGTCCTGAGGGGACACATAGATCTTTCTATTGCAACTGTGTTAAACAGTGCAGGAAAGGGGACCAGAGGGGGTGTAAGGAAGATAATCTGTGATTGATGGGTGAAGGGACCAATCTGCTCCATGACCCTTCAAATGGGTGCTGTCTGTGGGGCAATAGCAGGTCAACCATCAGGGCAGCCTAAAGAAAGTCTTAATGCAGCAGCAAGAAAGACCTTGAACCTTGAACGGTACTGTATATCAAATCATCTGTCACCAAGAAGAACATGAACAGTTGACAAGTCGATGCTTGCAATGCTTTCTTGTTATAATATTACTCCAATTGATAATGATGGAGGATTGAACAATTTCATGTCACAGTGTCGTGAGCTTGACTTTACTGAAAAACAATGCAACTAATCACATAATATCTTGCAGAATTTGTTAGGCGTATCAGCTTTTATGTTCCATGCAGTATGTTTTGTTGTTGAAGCCAAAGGTTGTGTATCCAATCAAACTCTACATTAATTTGGGGCAAATTCATTTGTCATTTGGTAGAATCTACTCAAATTAGGCAGATGAAAACATGGACGAGTTTCATAACATGCTTTAAAGTCATGAACAAAACATGGAAAAAAAGATTACACATTCTGTGTTGTTTTATGCAATTACCATTTTTTTAAACCAAGTACACAGTTCTTGACAACATAAATAAATGCTCACACTGCAAAAAAACAAACAAAAAAAAGTTTTTTCAGTAAAGTATCTAAACATTCTTAAATCAATATACATTTACCTAAGCAGAAAAATAAACTAGTTTTCCCTTTAAATGAAGTTGATTTTGCTGACCCCATTAGCAGATCATTTGTTCTGGATTTAAGCATAAACTCTCTTCATTTTGATGCATTTTTCGGAAAACAAAACTTAATACCTTAAAGGTGCAGTAAGTGATTTCTGAGAAACTCTGTTGATATTTGAAATCAACCAAAACAAACACACTTCCTCCTTCATAGCTCTACCGTCAAGATGCACAAACATACAATGGAAGAGTGGATAAGAAAAACAAAACAATACTTAAACGACAAAAAATAAAAGATGAACATGCACACACATAAGTATATTCAAGCAAGAACTACGGTGGCCAAGAGAGCTCAATGCACTGCAACTGAAGAAAACACATGCAAATAACCGTACAACCAAATACAGAAACTATTTGTATTTGGTTGTGCTGTGAGTATTTGGATCACACATGTGTTGTGAAACTGATGCAGATGTTTTCTTAATTTGCAGGTGTTTTCTATTTGCTTGTGTTTTCTTCGGTTGCTGCGAGTTGAGCTCTCTTGGCCATCGTAAAGAACACCAGACAAACAAAGGGTCTCATTCTCTAAGCATGCGTACCCACAAATTTGTACACAAAGGTTTTCACAAGCAAATCATGATTCATAAATAACTTGCATTCTAATCTAATTTATGAACAAACATTGGGGACAACTGAAACCACTCGTACGCAAAACGTCTCGGTTACTAGTGTAACCCACGTTCCCTGAGGAGGGAACAGAGACGTTACGTCAAGGAGTGATGGAGAATGCAAAACCCCATTCTCCGTCACTCCTTGACGTAACTCGGAGTGACTACGAAGGGAACGTCTCGGCTACTAGTGTAACCCTCGTTCCCTGAGTCAGGGAACGGAGACGTTACGTTAAGGAGTGACGGAGAATGGGGGTTTCGCATTCTCCGTCACTCCTTGACGTAACTCGGAGTGACTACGAAAGGGAATCACACATACTTGGTGGCCTTACAAACATGTTAAGATTCTATTTTAAACAGATATACGTATTGAAGTCCCCATGAAATTTAAGTTTTTCTAACGTTAAGTCAACGGCGTTCATTAACACACTGAAAAGTGGTTGTGCCTGTTGATAGCATGACAAAAATGGAAATACGTATTGGCGTGTCATGCATGCGCCATTTCATGAGATCAGTCTGAGCCTGTATTGTACTCTCTTCTGGAAGCGATTTCTGTAAAAGAAAAATCTCCCTTTACATGTGTTGTAAATTTACAGATGTTGTTCATGCTCAAACAGCAACATTGCATTAATTAAGTTACAAAAGTGAAATCATAATCAAAGACCCCTTAATATAGCTAACAGCATATATTGGTTCTATGAAACAATAGCAATGTTACTGGAAAGCTTTTATAATAACAAAGGTCCTAAACCTCCTGCCTGACCGCATCCCTTCTTTTTCCATTGATATTACTCAGACCATTTCTCTTTTGTATTTGTATCATGATTCAGCCCGGTCTCATCCCAATTCATCATATACTGACAATTTTGACATTGCATCTACATCCAACGCACATGGCACCCTTTAGCGTCAATATGGGACGCAGATATATATGGGCCAGAGGGCACCTCCTTGTGGTCTAACCCTAACCCTACCCCAGACCTAAACCTACCCATAACCGAAGAGTGTTAAATTGACGCTAAAGGGAGCCATGTGTCAAAAGCGTCACTATGTGCACGCCCTAGGATGAGAATGCTCTGAATGATTTAACCCTTCTGGGTTGCTCGATTAATCCGGCGTGATCAAATCACCTGTCCAGTTTAAGACGTCGAAGCATAACAACAAAGTCACGTTGAGCGCTGCCGTCCACTTCTGTCGAAAGTGCTGACTTGAAATTCTATTTTACTTTTTGTTTTGTGTTGATAGACCAAGTAAAAATGGAGATCATTTAAACTTTATATAAAAAAATTTACGCGTATATTGACACGTTCGTAAAAGGACGCAAGATGGGATATGACAGACGTTGCATTTATTCTAATAACTTTGCCGTTTTTTGTCATAAAACAAAACGGAGAAAAATGTGTGAATCTGCTGATTCGGAATGAAGGAGGAGCCAACTGAGCAAAGACGTGAAAGTGAAAGGCAGGAGATTACGGAGTAGACAAAGAGACGTTATATGTAGAGAGAAAGAAATTATTGCTAGTTTGAGTAGATTTTGAGAGTAGTTTAGGAGTGGTTTAGATAGTTTAGGTACTTTAGGAGTAGTGTAGATAGTTTAGGAGTAGTTTGGGTAGTTTAGGAGTAGATTAGATAAACTGTTTTGAGGAGTGGCACAGATAAAAACAACAACAACAACAACAACAAATAAACACCTGATTTTTGTTGTAAATTGTTGAATGTATGGTTTGATTTTGTGTTCATTTTTTGTGTGGTTTATTTGCACTATTGAGAAACCCCTTTTACTCAAGGAATGAAAGCCCTGTAATGTAGCTAGCTGTGTAATTGTACATGAAGTGTTTTGTAGTTTCTAAGCAAAAAAAATAGAAGAAAAAACGTTTATTGCCACACCTGCTTTTTGCTGTATAGTTTCATTTCATCTCAATTTTACCTTTTTTATGTTGTATTTGCGCTATTTGGGAACCCTCATTCTCTGGGAATGCAAGGCCTTAAACATAGCTCTCTGTATATTTGTGTGCACAAATTTTTTGTTTTTTTCTGAAAAAGTGGCAAAGCTAAAATGAGGGAAAAAAGCCTATGGCTACACTTGCTTTTTTTGTAAATCATATTTTTTTTTTGTATTTGATTATATCTGAATTTTACCTGTATATTTTGACATTTACAACTTGTGTTTACATTTTAAACCTTTTAAAATGCTTCATTGAGCATGTTTGTGTTTTTTGTAGTAGAAAAGCTATAATATTTCTATTCGGATATTGTGTTTTTTGTGTGATTTTGGGTCCAGTATGTTGATACAGTACATCAAAGTGATAAACTAATTGTCTAGTCATATAGGTGATGTTGTGCTGAAAAAAATGATACCAAAAATTGGTATGGTAAACATTTGTTTATGTCGCAAATTAAAAAAATATAAAAAAGTACTCAAAAAGGGCCAAAATACCCCAAGACTCCAAAGAGTTAATAGTGTTTTGAAAACCAGACAAAAATCCTCTATTTTTTTTATTGTAAGGAGATTGTTGTGTACTTCTGTACAATAAACATTTCCGAATGTCATCACTTGATGTCCAACATAAAAGCTGGGTCCCAGAGTCTACCTGCAAAAAGCGGTTTCAGGGACATTATTTTTCAAAGAATCACGTGATTTCTAGAAATCGCTCTCATCTCAGAATCATTTTGACAGCACGGTCAGCCGAGCACCGAAGACACAAGGTGGAATATTGTAAGTGCACACACTCCAGTGAAGAGGACTCAAGGCAAGGTTACCTTCTCTTGTTTTGGCTCTCCTCCGTGCATGCTTTCAATGGTTCTTCCTCCCTCAGGCCCTTTGGAGAAGCAAACAATCCAGCCCCTCCTCGGGCAGTAACATCTGCTTATCCCTCACCGCCTGTAGCATGACTCCAGGTTCCCTCTGGCTGGAACACACAATGTCATTTTCTGTCATGAGCACAGAAATTTGTAGTGACAATGTTAAGGCTTTTAGAAGCTTTGGCCAGCTTAGGTTTGCTGCCAGCTCCGGCCTACACAGCAGAGATGATACGGCCCGTGTGTCACTCTTTCTTCTCTTCAATTTCAGCAGACACCCAGAGCACAGCGCAGCGTTATACTTTTTATTTTTTATCGTTCTGCTTGCATTTTTTTTTCTGTCAATCCTGCTCTTTTTGGCTACTTATTATTATTTTTTTCAGGCCACAACCTTTTCCTGATAGTACTTATTATTATTCTTGCTTTGAAATAAAATAAAATAAAAAAACATGGTGATCAGGATATTTATCAGATTTGAATCTGAATCCATGTCTCTTATTCTTTGTGCACTACAAACACTACATACAGTCAAGAATACATTCTTAAAATTTTAAAGAGCCCTTATCATAGCATTTGAAATGTTCCTATTTTTGTTTTGGGAGTTCCCAAAAACAGTTTAACGTGCATGCAAGGATAAAAAAAATACTTTGTCTTATAATATGCATTTATTTTTAACTGATTTGCTCAACGACTCCCAAATGATTCGTTCGACGATTAATTTTCCCAAACACCTCCTTTGAATGACGTGAATCTGCGGCGATTGGTCAAATGACCCAGTCAGTTGTTATTGGTAAACCGCAGGCAGAGACTGTCGGCAACGGAACGCCCATAACCAGGATTATAGCTTGTCAAGTGTTGAAAATTGTACATAGTGTTTGAACAAACGTGTCAGAAAAAGTACACTTTCCACACGGTCCCTTACTCGCATCTCCGTCAAGAGCGAGCTTTCCCGGCGAAACTCACTTTGTGGCGGCTTTTGAGGGGCAGTGCTTATTATATAGAGCAAAGTCATATTTGGCTAAGTCGTTCAGGAGGTAATTGCCATTTTTCAATGAATGTCTGGTGACGTTTGGTCAAAAACAAAACTAACTTTACCCGCTTAGAAGCTGCGCGGAGTGTACACAACACAATATAACTATATTGTGCATGCCACAGAAAACATAACAGCAAACATTATTAATATTACTTACAGATTGTGATTTGGAGGAGGACGAACCTGATCCATATACACTGGATACTGAGCCCTCCTTCAGTAACAACCGGCTTGCGAATGATTCGTCATTAAAATGATGAGAACACAAGGTTCGGGCTATACTGTTGTGGTATCGTTGCAAATATGAACTCTGACCACCGATTCTTCACATGCTCGTCCCTGGACAATGGAAACAAGTGGCTGAACTGTCTTTGCAATGTAGAACACAGCGTCTTCTCGAACATGATGCGATTCAGCTGAAGTATTTGAATGTGTTCTAGATGTCACTTCAAGTTTACACTTCCACCTGCACACGCAGTTGTTGAGAGCGGCCAAATGTTTTGTATCTACGTCACGACAAAACAGCTAATGACTCGTTTCAAAAACAATTCATTTCATAGACTCAGAGTCGACTCTCACTTTTGAAAGACAATAACTTGATATACGGTCCACTTTCAGATATAAATCTTTGCAGGATGTTTTCATTCCCTTAGAGCTATATTCCATACATGAACAGTCAATTTCAAAAATCCATGATAGGTGCTCTTTAACAGAACTGCAGGCTTTGTAGCTGTGGTGAAGTGGTGTTACACAGTAGGTACATTAAGCATTGGTGCTCCATCAGGTTATGCAAGTTACAAGTTACATATCTTGCTGCTATGAATAAAAGTGTTAATGAATGAATGAATGAAGAATGACTGAATGTACAAACAACACTCTAAAAAATGATGTGTTGGATTTACTTAAAATATATATGCACCATTTTTGCATCATGCTTTTTAAGTAATCCCAACTTGGAATAATTTTACTTAAAATTAACAAGAAAATCTTTGCTATATGTACTTAATTATTTGAGTTCACGCAACACTCTTTACTTAAAATGTATGCATCACGTTACATATATTTTTAAGTAAAGAATGTTACGTGAACTCAAATATTTAAGTTTATTTTATGTGAAATTATTCCAAGTTGGGATTACTTAAAAGTATGCTGCAAAAATGGTGCATATATCTTTTAAGTAAATCCAACACAGTGCAGGCCATGTGAGATCAAAACAAATCTTAGTTATGTTAACTTAACATTTAAGCTCATTTATATATAAAAATAAGACAATTAAATCAGTTGAACCAACCATTTTAACTTATTTTAGATCTATATTGGTCTGCTTACTGCACTGCTCCAGATAATTCAATGTCTTAAAATAAATTAAACATGCAAATCACACACAAAAAAGCATTTCACTTATTTAGTTTTTTTACCCAAAACTTTTAAATTGCATCTTAAAAATAAATTCAAATACAAAATAGTTGTTCAAATAATAATAATAGTCACAATATTATAGATTTTCTTGGATCAAAGAAATGAAGGCTTGGTGGGCAGAAGAGACTTCTTTTAAAAATATTAAACAATCAAAAAACAGAAGTTAATGACTTTTGTCCAAAGGTTTTGAACGAATCTCTTCAGAAACATTTCAATAGTAACTACTGGAAAACAGTAAAGATCTACAATCTTTATTTGAAGCTAAAACTTTTGTTTAAAGGGTATTTACTAATAATTTTGAAGGTTTAATTTACTGAATTGTCACTGTCATTTAGGAATAATATTGTGCTTGAAACAAGATTGCCATTATTTAATCATAAATCGTGCACACTGAGCTGTCAATGTGTTTTTGAATTTAATATCTGACAGTAGGCTAACCCGTGCAGAGACATTCTCTGCCCGCGCCCAATGCCCCCTTTCCCGCGATCCATGTATAGATATTAGAGACAGAGAATATGGGAATTTGTAAATATGCAAAGTACATTTGTTTAATCCAAAAACAACTCGTTAATAAAGTAGGCCTTCGAATCTATCCGTGGGGAGAGAGCGTCGTCTGAATTGGTCACACCGAACGCGTCAAACGGCGTCGCGTGCCATAAGGTCGCTGATCTTCCGCAGCCAGTTCAAATTTTTCTACTGAGGAAGACGTTCGAGCAACGTGTCACCCAATTCGCGACGCCCGGTGCGAATGATGCGTCTTAGCGTCTTTTGCATTGACTATGAATGTAATCTGCTATCGCAAATAAATAAATTCGCATTCGGTATGAACGCACCATTAATGCATACGAGCCATCATGGTCATATATTTAAAAAACATAAATAAATAAATAAATACCGACACTTGATTCATTCGATGGAAGCACACTCTTCAAAATCTCGCGTGCAAAACACATACCTCATTCATTAACATGTAGACTAAACGTTTACATTTGTAAGTAACACTTTTCTAATTGTTGATGCAAAATAGCAATTCTGAAATTCAGTTAAAAGTAAATTTATTGACCAAAAATGCAATAAATGATCATGTGTAGGCTTACATTAAGTACAAAAAATAAGCTTACCACTTCAACGTCTTCACATGTGTTTCACAAAATGGCTTACATTTTTTGTCTGGATATGCATCAAAGGAAATTGCATATCACGTGGCTCATATAGTTACTTAAAATGATATGCTCGATTTACTTAATTTTGACGCAATTATTGTAGTAGTTGACATGACTTATGTTTTTTCATTTTATTTATGCATACATTTAAGTGCACCTAGTAACTTATATTTTTGTGTTACACACACTATATATGTTAAGTAAACGTTGAAAAGTTATGAATACTTATTTTTTATGTTTGATCCAATTACTTTTATAAGTAATGCTTGTTCAGCCAACGAATCGTTTTTTAGAGTGAATATACAATTTTAAACATAAAAAAATTGGGGGTTTATTGATACAATATAGTATTTAATTAATTATTGCTTTTCTTCGGCAGGAACGCAAAATGTTGATTCTGGTTTTATTACAAGCTCTGTCATATTCTCCTTTGCCAGTAGCTTCTCTGTTTACTTTTTTCTTTAAAACAGGTGATTCATTGTAAAGTTTGAGATTTAGCTTCTAGATTTAGTTACAGCATGTGACAGTAAAGACATTTATAATGTTAAAAAAAGATTTATATTCAAAATATATTTATCGTTCTATTTATCAAATAATTCTGAATAAAAACGATTAGTATGATTACTTAAAGGACAACTCCGGCGCAAAATAAACCTTTGGTCTGATTACACATTATTACCAAGTCAACGGTTATCTGAGATTTGTTTTCATGATTGCCGAATGTAAATAGTTTTATCTATAAATACAGTTTAGCCTATAATGCTAACGCTAGTATATAGGGCATAGAGTAATGACAAATAAAAATCGCTTGTTATTACCACTAACAAGACTCAAAATAGCCCCACAGTAACATGTAGCACTATTAATAAGGGTCGCTACATTCAAACCGAAGCATTGAGAACTTTGTCAGTGTCCATACAGTTTAATAAGAAGATATTTTATCCACACAGTCAACTTCGCGAATACAGGAAGAAGCCATCTTTGAAATATAGTCTCTACCAGTCGATCTACGATCGCCAATCCAAGTGCGCTGGTGAGATGTGAATAAGGTGAAAAGGTGATAAGGTGAGCGAGACCAGTAGGCAACATGAACATATTAAAGACAAGAAAATGGTTCGTGTTTTGTGTTTCTTCCGAAAACAACGGACTATATGAGATTCTGCACAGTTCAGCGCACTTGGATCGGCGTTCGTAGATCGACTGGTAGAGACTATATTTCAAAGATGGCTTCTTCCTGTATTCGCGAAGTTGACTGTGTGGATAAAATATCTTCTTATTAAACTGTATGGACACTGACAAAGTTCTCAATGCTTCGGTTTGAATGTAGGGACCCTTATTATGCTACCGTGTTACTGTGGGGGCTATTTTGAGCCTTGTTAGTGGTAATAACAAGTAATTTTTATTTGTCATTACTCTATGCCCAATATACTAGCGTTATACTAGCATTATAAGCTAAACTGTTTTTAGAGATAAAACTATTTACATTCTGCAATCATGAAAACAAATCTCAGATAACGGTTGACTAGGCAACAATGTGTAATTAGACCAAAGGTTCTTTTTGCGGCGAGTTGTCCTTTAAGGATCATGTGACAATGAAGACTGGAGTAATGATGCTGAAAATTCAGCTTTGCATCAGGAATGAGTTACATTTTACACTTGAAATAGAATTTGAATATACAATAATATTACAATAATATTTTAAAACTAAAAACACAGGCATTTTATCAGCGTTTCAACAGAAAGTTGTAGTGTGTTGTGAAGAGAGCAGTTATTACACCTCATGAAGAATAACTAGAAAAACAGTGATCAAAAACATTACTATTTTTTTATATTGACGTAGTAATTATTACAACCAAACTTGGTAACACTTTACTTTTATGGTCCCTTTTGAACATTCTGTTGACTATAAGTAACTTTGCAACTACATGTCAACTAACTCAGAGTATAATAGACTCTCTGCTTAATATGATAACTATTTATTGTGATGATCCTCCAGCATACATTCTACTGACTATAAGTAACTTTGCAACATGTCAACTTATTCTAACCTTACGAGTTTACTACTACTCTACTAACACTCTGATAATAGGTGCAATGTACTCAACAGAATGCGTTAAAGGGCCATAAAAATAAAATGAAACCCAAAAATTAGTTTGAATGTATATCACTGCATTGATTCACTGACAAAATGATGAGTTTCTGAGAAGCACATCACTTGTGGAACCGGTTCTGAATCATTTCCTTCTTTGCTGTAAAGTATTCACAAAATAACACAATAATCACGTGTAAAGAAAAAGACACGTATCATTTAAAAATGTGATCACAGCCAATCAATCTGTTCAGGCATCATTATACTGCAACAATTCAGTAGATTCCAAGTGAATGTGTCACTCTCGCTCTTTGTGATCCAGCATGTCTCTCTCTCTCTCTGTTTCTCTCCAGGTCTCAGATAACCTTGGCCAAGAGTCAGCTGGAGGAACTAATCTGGGCCATTTGCATAGCAGATCCAGAAGAAAGAGGAAGAGTCTGTGAAAA
>JAQIUQ010007591.1:5000-95000 GCA_030378365.1 Hybognathus amarus | reverse complement strand
GGTGGTGATGGTGCAGTGGATAAGAATGACTTTGATGTGAGAGACCCGGGTTTGAATCCACTGTGAGACACCAATGTGTCCCTGAGCAAGACACTTAAAGGGTAACTAAACCCTAAACCAACTTTTTTTTAGTTAATGATCTGTAAGAATGGGGCTTTATTAATGCTGATCATTGATTATAGTAACTTTTTTGACATTTGGGTACAAAGTGTTTTATTTCTAAAATATATGATGTAAAAACGTCTTAGTGCTGCCCTCTTCAGGTTGAACGGTGGCTACTGCAGTTGAATTTTCCTATTGGATGTTTGCGGATCTTCGTGACATACTCAGGTTTCAGCTTACCACGTCCTTGGCACGAGCAACAGCTACCACGCCCTTGGCCGTTTAAAAAAAATCTTCTTGTTTCATCAAAACCACTGCGAGTCAATAGTTGGAATTACGAGTTTTGAAAACGATCAAGATAGAGTATTGTAGCATCTATTGAGCACAGCATTTGTATAGTTATTTAGATTATTTTGTGTAGCCTAGTTATTTAGTAACATAGTCCAGTTAGGATAGCTTTAAGTTAGCACAGATTTATCCGTGTTTAGTACAGTGATCAGGATGGTAACGGACATGCACCACACAGCTCACGCTGAAATGCGACGCAGTGTCAAACATTACTCCTCCTGCATGGACTCCACTACTATATTTTGTATATTTGTATATTTTAATCACAATTTATGGTTAGGCTAAAGTTAATCCATGAAAGGTGTTGTAAACCTTCAAGGGGCAGCATTTTTTAAGAGGGTAGGATTTGACATCGCTACTTAGAATGGAGATGAAGATCACTGAATAACGTAAAAAATTTGTGTCCAAAAATGTCGTCAAACGTCAAAAAATTTTGTTCCTCACAAACTTATGGATTCTAAATATATGACTTACAGCATACAATAAAATGTATTACTTTTGAATTTGTTGTGTTTTGGCAAATTTTGGCATTGTTCTATTTTCAGCATAGGACTATAGTCCTATATTTGTATATATACAAAGAAATCACCTTTTGTGTCCCATTGCAAGAATGCTATTCATATTAAGGGTTTAAAGTGTTGTCTAGTTTAATATTATGTAATCTTTTGTATATCTAAAAATTGTTCATAAATAAATAATTTATTTTATAGTGCTGTCAATATGTCAGTATTGTATGTTTCAGTTTGTATAAAAACATAACTATGGTAGGACCAGACTTTATGTAAAATTACATTAATACTCATGAGATCAAGTTGGATGTGGACATCTGACAATCTTGAAATGAACAGCAAAAAAAAAAAAACATGAACAGCGCAAAAAAAGACAAAGACCTCAAACTATATCCAAATTATGGTTGTGCAATTCTTTCCCAAAAAGTTACAAAAAGAGGGAGAAGAAATGTGACAGCAATAAAACAAAGCTAAGACAAACATGGGCTTCAGGATGTCTGCAGGGAGATGGCTCCAAAATAAGAGCATTATAATTTAAAGCACACAGTGCATGCTTCATTACAGGAACATCAGTGTGGTCCTTGTACAGCTGACTCTATTGATTTTACCCTACAGTGAAAAGGAGCAGCCCTCCTCCTTCCTCCAAGGCAATTCATGCTTGAGTTTCAGCTTTACTTTCACCTAAACCTGCATTTACTTGAAATAGAAAATTAGGTCAAGTAACAGAGAAAAGGTTAAACTCTGTATATGAACATTTGAAACGGCTATTTTAAATTTTGCATTTATGCAAACAACTGCAACTGTTCCACTAAATGATTGAACAAATTAATTTAGAGTATTTCTAACACTATATACATGTGATGATCAAGGAAGTCTATAAAACCTGGAAAGTGCTGTTCGCCAGCATTCCTATTTATCTCAGTGATATCAGTTCAGCTGTTGCATGCAATTCTGGAAGCACAAGAAACTTGGAACTACTAAGTGCATAAGTGTACACACCGTTTTCACCAACACAGTCTCATCCCAATTCGTCATATAAGTGACGTTTTGGGACATCTTTTGACCATTCGTCAATATACGACTATTTAGGGCCCCCTTAAACGTCGGTAGATGACGATCCTGGGTCGATCATACAACTGACGCTTTACATTTAACGTCAGTTAGGTGACGAGTTGGGTTTAGGGTTAGGTTTAGGTCTGGGGTAGAGTTAGGATCCCATAACGTCATCTACCGACGTTTAAGGGGGCCCTAAATAGTCGTATATTGACGAATGGTCAAAAGACGTCCCAAAACGTCAGTTATATGACAAATTGGGATGAGACTGCGCTGTTTTCACACCTGAAAGTCCGAACCAAAGTTCACGTTTTGATACATTTTATACTTCTAGAACGTTTTGAAAGTGGTTTCACAGTGCAATTACACGAGCGCACTAAAGAACTTAACCTTACATACTTGCATCCTGTTGTCATCATCTATGTGGGCTGCATCTTGACATTGATTTGGCATATTGATGATTGGTTTTGTAAATGGACGTGTGTCTGACGTCAGGGTTGTCAATTCGGCGGGTAACTTTGACAACGTAAATGAACAGACACATACCTATTGTTGCAACTATATTGTTATTTTTATGGCACAATTTGCCTTTGGCTAAGCCACACCCTAGAATGTAGATTTAACCAATCACAGCGCAGCCAAGAAAGAGCTCCCACAGAGGTCCAACACTTTTTCACAGCGCTCCATTGACTTTCAACACAGGCGTCTCATATTTTTGGTCTCAGCAGGCTATTACCGTCGTAGTTTTATTAAAATATGGTTAAACATTGTGCCTGGGGCATTTGTAACACAGATACGCATTTCCCAGAGTGGTTGGAGGGAAATGTCCAGTTTTTTCCCTTCCCAAAACCGAAGTCAAATACTGACAAGTGTCGTCTTTGAATTAAACTGTATGGACGTCCTCAGTCAGGTAAACCCCTCAAAGATCAACAAGCACATCTTTTTTCTTCTAACCTTACTGTGAAGATATAGTTAGACCGTTTTATAATGTTTTAGGTTATGATTTCGGTTCTCATACCAGTTGTCGATACGCTAGCACACTCGTGTAGTCCGTTTGCTTTGTAATAACAATTATAGAAGTGAATAGAGACCTACCCAGCTTTGCATGAACAGTGTGTTGCTCCCTGATATTGTTAGTCCCAGCCTCCGTCTCGATTAGTAGGATATGCGGTTTTTCATTTTTTGACTGTGACCGATAACATTATGCTTTTGCCTCTATTTGGATGCCTTGTTCTTCTCTTGCGTTTTACCTGTATGTCTTGAATATAGCCTTTGAATGCTTATTGCAGCCCCTTTTGCCTACTTCTATCGGACATTTGGTGCTTTATAAAAGTTTGATAACATTTCATCAGGAAGAGCTGTTACAGCATAAGTCATGTTGATACCAAACCAGAGCTCAGATGAAGTTTGACAGAAGTAGCAACAGTAACTAAGGGGGGCGGGGCTTAGCCAAAGGATAATTTCCTGCAAAGCTAACTATACACAACACCAGTTCATATTTGCCAAATGAACGTACTCATCGTGCGAACATTTTATCGTCGCGGCAGTAAAGGAGGAGAAGACTACAAGTTGACTTCTTATTATGTCATCAGACCATACATCAATTGAAAACCTTATCTCCTTCTTCTCCCCAAGTCCACAGCTCATTTTTCCTGCCACCTTCTGTTTTTTTGGCTATGCGGGAACCACCAGAACTTCCTGTAAAAGGTCTGAAAGTCCGAACCATACAGAAATGCTTTCACACTAGAAACAAACTAAACCTTCGTTCAGTTTGATCCGACCGAGACTACCTCTTTTCGTCAGACCAAATTTCATCTGTTTGGTTCGGACCAAGTCGCAAAATTCCGGACCAAACAAGGTAGGTGTGCCCTCATACTCTCCAAAAAAGACCCATGGTTGGCTCAAATACGGATGAAACTAACTGTTGGTTTACATTCAAACGGTTGGGATTATACATAGTTTACCAATACTTGGATTAAAACAAACCAGCATTTTTTTTTAGAGTGTACTTAGTTAAAGCACCCTTTGATTTTACTACAACACTCAGTCTGTTTGGATAGGAGTCTGTCAGATTAGGACATTTTGAAAATGTTCTCACACTTCTTTGCAAAAATGTTCCATATCTGCTCAATTTTGATTCGCTTCTTCTAGTTCAAGAAGCCGATTCACTCGTATGTACGCCACAATAGGGAAGGAAATATGATTGCAACTTCCGTTTCATGCTGACATTAACTGTGGAAGCCTTGACCCTTTGGTAATAGCCCCTGAAAATAGCCTCTCTTGACAGCACTCCAACTCGATTTCAAACTTTAAGTGCCAAACAAAGCATTGACATTAAGGAGAAGGAAAGTGAGAATTTAATCTGTTCAGTGTGAATAAAAATGGGTAAAACAATAGAGCTATAGCTGCTGGCCTTTACACCTGCTCAGCCGAACTCCAAGTGAGTCATAATTGCTTTAGGACTTCGAATCCACTTTTGAATTCAAAGCTTTGGACAAATAATTGGATTTCCAGCAAACATGCTGAGCTGTGTTTCCTTCTCTATTGGTTTGTGTCCTGAGGGCTAAACACTCGCCGGTCTGTATACTGTAAGTGCACCTGGTGGGGCAGGAGGTCTTGGGTTGGCGTGGAGCCTGTATAGGAACACGTTAGAATGGTCATCAATTCTGATGAAATAACCCTAACCTTCATTCCTGGGAAAATTGAGCTAGTGGTTGTAGCATAGCAATAGCATTAGCATTAGCCAAGATATATAAAGCAATTACATCTCACCCTGCAATATATCATGGGCTGGTGTTTGATATTGAGTGTGGTATCTGACAACAGCCTGAGCAAACAGAGAAAAGCATCTTTTGTCACATATTTGAGAAGTTTGTGACAGCAGGAAAGATGTGTGAAAAAGTGACTGTTCAGATTTTAAAAAAGGGATAATAATAATAAAAAAGAAACAGGAACAAGAGCATTGTATCCAAACCACTAGCCATGTTTCCATCGACACATTTTTATTCAGAATTAAGTGATATCTGGAATGAAAAATACCTTATGGAAACAGTAAAATTCGATGAATTTTCATGAATATCGACTAAAATGAAATACGTTCGGTCTCATCGGATTTTCTCTTGATCGATATACGGCTAATGCGATAAAAGCTGATGGAAACGTTATTTACCGAATAAATAATGAATTGCGATTAAGTTTTTAGGACCTTTTATGGTTGCAACACGTCAGAAGACGAGTTCATTCCCCGCTCTGTTTGCGCACACATGGCGGATGTCAACAAAGACAGATGTAAGTGGACAAAGTAAAAAAAATGCTTCAACCACAGGGTTTCCGTGAAGTGTCTCAGAACCAGGATCTCCTAGAACTGATGGAGCGCTGTCGTTCCCACAGCACAGTCCCCTCCGCCAGCTGTCGTCGGGCATTTACGTGCATCGGCATCATCATAGCAATGTTTATAGCGTTGTTGTTTTTACGTGGCTTGGTTGAATTCTAATGTAGAATGTGGTCTGTTATTTCTTGTTAACAGACTGCGGCGCTGCTAAGTATAACACCGTTGCCATGGGCGCAGTTCAGAGACGGAACAGACTATTTTCTTTAGCAGAAGCAATACTCGTTTTTTAATTAATCAATAAACTCATTTAAGTCAATATTTTGTGTCAAATTATTTGATTTATTTATTTATTTGTTTGATTTATATGTAATAAGCAGGATAATGTATAGCGAGGCGGTTGTTATAGCGAATACAACCCCTTCAGGCTAACAACCACCTCGCATATACATTATCCCATTCATATGTCGCTATCAGCTGGCACAAGAGCATTATTAGGCTACAACTTGTGAAATATTGATCAGTTGTTGGTAGATGGCGATCCGTTTTGTCTTTTGTTGCATAAGTTTTTTAACCGAACTTCAGATAATTCTATTGAAAAGTGGATGGAAACATGGCTACTGCCTTAAAAAAAAAAAAAAAAAAAAAAAAACGAGAACAGATTTGACAGCACAGAAAAAATCTTTTTTTGTTGTCGTTTACAAAATATGAGATAAAATGACTTGAATTTCAATGTTTTTAGTTTTTGGTTACAATTAATTTTGACAGACCTCTTTAGACATTCTGTTGACTATAAGTAATGTTGTCATTAGAGTGTTAGTAGACTGTTGGGTTAGGGTTAGTATAATAAGGGTTTTTTACAATACAGTACTTGAAAAGTGACTTATAATCAATAGAATGTCTGTTGGGGGACCATCAAAGTAGTGTTATCAGATACAGTATTAAGCAGACAGTCTACTAATATTCAGTTAATACTCAGATGTACTACATGAATTAAACCCAGAAACATTCAAATGGAAATTGAATAAGTAATAAGAAAAAATAAAAGCCCCCAAAACAGCGTAAAACATTTAAAACATTCAACAAGAATTTATCCTCTTTTTTTCCAAATAAAAATATTTTAAAAGTGATTAAAAACCATTATATTCTATATCCACACACATGCTACAGTATAAACACAGACTAATGGCATAGCTAAAAAAAAAAAAACCTTGTTGGAAAATGGCTGCAAACTTGCACAGATTCCTAGTGGTGCGATTTGACATTGAAAAGTTGTCAACATGCC
Organism: Hybognathus amarus; assembly: GCA_030378365.1. NCBI lineage: Eukaryota > Metazoa > Chordata > Actinopteri > Cypriniformes > Leuciscidae > Hybognathus > Hybognathus amarus. The sequence goes on along the minus strand of JAQIUQ010007591.1, from coordinate 88,375 downwards.
TTTAACATTTGTTCCCGTTACTACGAATTTACCTGCAGCATTCTGACAGCAAGCCATTACTATGAGTCTGAGTGGAGTTAGTGTCCAGCAGATCGGACAGGAGCATTGTAGCGGGCGGATAGTGTTTTGCTGCAGGCTATATGTCCTCAGGACACACTACAGCAAACCTCCACGGAGCACACCATTAAATATTGACACCGGAAATGCTTCCTTCAACTCGGCCCACTTAAAACTCATCAGAAGCACACCAAACACTGTTAAACCTCCAACTCAGTTAACAAACAATTATGTTCTAGGAGTGTTTTGCTACCGTTCCCATAATGTTATAAAAACGATATTCCTGAATGTTCTCTAATTCTCAATGAAGGGAGTCCATTAGCTTTCATCGATTTTTTTCTCCATAAAGTCAATGGGGTCAATCAACTTTGTTTGCCCATATCTTTAAAATATCTTCGTCTATGTTCAGCAAGAAATAAATTCTTACAGGTTTGGAACAACTTGAGGATGTGTAAATGACAGGATTTTTATGTTTGGGTGAACAATCCATTTAAGGGAACATTGAGGTATGTATAGATATGAGGTATGTATAGGTAAGGGTGGTGATACGGCGCAGTGGATAACACAAATGCCTTTGGTGTGAGAGACCCAGGTTCTAATCCACTTTGAGACACCAATGTGTCCCTGAGCAAGACACTTAGGCCATGTGCACACTAATACGATTTCAGTTCGAAAGCGTATATTTCTCTTTCCGTTTTGGCCTTCCCGTCCACACTGAGACGCTGTTTTAGGTCAACAAAAACGTATCGATTTGGAAAACGCTCTCCAAAGTGGATACATTTTAAAATGCCATTTTCGGATTGTAGCGTGGCCAGTGAAACTGGAGGTATTTCAAAACGATGACATTAAGTTTAAGTCATGTGATCCATGTAGTACCAATAGATATTCATGTTTATCGGTATTGTGCCTGTTATGTATTATTCATTTTTACATTATTTCTAAAATATGTTACTTTCTGTGTTACTTAATCTGTGCTATTCTTCATAGCATAGTACTGCAAAGACAGATAATGTACTCACATTTGCTGTCCTGCGGCAAAACAGGAGAGCAGTTGCGTTTTAGACCAAACATATGGTGACCGAATGCGACCTGCACGCATCAGTGATGGTGAGATATTTTGCTAAATAAAATGATCCTGTTATTGTGCGATAACATTATTATTTATTTTCCCATCTGTGAGCTTATTTTCTCATCTCAGTGAGCTTTTGTGAAGTTTCATGCATGCGCAGTGAAGTGAATTTAGAAGTTTCTCACCCACACTGAAACGTCCGAAACACCTGAAAAGGCTAGTATGGACGGAGAGCGTTTTTAAACGAAAACCCCGTTTTCAAATCTATCCGGATTAATGTGGATGTAGCCTTAACCCCTTGCTCCAGAGGCGTGTAAGTCGCTTTGGATAAAAGTGTCAGCTAAATCAGCGCAGTCTCATCCCAATCGTCATATAACTGACGTCTTGAGACGTCTTTTGACCATCCGTCAATATATGCCTTTCTAGGGCCCCCTTAAACGTCGGTAGATGACGTTATCGGATCCTAACTCTACCCCAGACCTAAACCTAACCCTAAACTCAACCCGTCACCTAACTGACGTAAAGGTAAAGCGTCAGTTGTATGATGGCCCGGGATCGTCATCTACCGACGTTTAAGGGGGCCCTAAAAAAGGCATATATTGACGAATGGTCAAAAGACGTCCCAAGACGTCAGTTATATGACGAATTGGGATGAGACTGTGTTAGCTAAATGAATAAATGTAAATGTAATGTAAATGCAATGCCTTTGTGCTATGTTTTGAGAACATTATTTTAGACCAGATAATTTTGTACAAATGATACTGGAAGAAAGTTTGTTCATAACTGTAAAATTACCCGAAGTTTTGAAAACTTTTGTTAGTTGGGGACAGGCTTGCTTATTTGTATCCAAAAAATACATCCAAGGGTGTTTATAGGCAAGTGTCCCAAAAGGGGACATAAACTCTGTATGACTCCGTATGACTCCTTGACTAATAATGAAATGAGTCAGAATGACCCAAGCAAAGGAATCAAGTCCACCTCATTTGAGAGGCTTATTGAAAAGGATCCAAGTGCCATAATCCATAATTCACAATCACTTAAAGACAATTCCTTCTTCAGAAGTACTCAGTATCAGAAGAGCATTCTCACACGTCTGAGGAGTAACTGGATCGCACAGTCATCCGCATCAAAGCTACAACAGACATAACGCTCCATGCATATTGCTAATCAGTCTCGTATGGCTCCAGGCCTGGACCGGGCTGCCAGGGCACGGCTGGTGATTGGGTTACACAGTGAGTGATGCTAAGCTTCTTCCCTGCTAGTCACCGCAGTGACCTCCACCTGGACAGGCGCTGGTAAGCAGAGCAGTCTGGCGGAAATTATTTATAAGCACCCCCCACTCTAATTTAGTTTCATCCTGTAAGGCCCTAAAGCTCTACTTGACACAGCAACAATGGCCACTGAACTTTTGATCCAATGAATAGTTAATGACAGATTTGATTACAAATAAGGTTCCTCATTAGATGATCTCATTGTCTGGCTGTAAATTGCAGCTGAAGCAAATAGGTCTAAACGTAAAAGTAGCACCCCTCTGATTGGCTGTTAAACCAGCCTCATTCTGTTACGTTGCCTGTTCACACTTTGCGTCTCTATTTGACTGGTTGTGTTGAATGTTAATTCTAAGATTTATGCTGTGGTAGAATCAAAACAAACCTGCTATTTTGAACGTTCCCAGAGCAAACGGCTGCCGGAAGGGACGGCTATGCCGCCTCCTTTCATCTATCTCTCGTCTGCCGACCATGATTAAACCATGGAGTTAGCAGCGGTACCAGCTGGCTCCAATAATTGCAGAGGGAACCACTTACCAACAGTGAGCGAAATCATCAGTAGCTACATGTTCCTCAGCGCTTAGAAACATTTCCAACAAGGCTACAGTTTCAACATCTCAGCAGGCGACGCAATATTAAGCAGTCTCATTATGTTCTGTGGCCAGAGCAACACAAGAAATGTCTCAGCTCCTCAGTGTGCTGGCAAAATAAGAGCGTGCAAGCGTTTATCAAACAATGTGCAATAGTGATAAAATAACTGCATGTGATTTACATTGCAAATTATACAGTATATAATCGAGACATGACATTAAACACATTTCTGAGCATTTAATGTCATGTATAATATTCTGTAATATTTATTCGAACACAGCATGTGTAATATGGCAGGTTCACCTTGCAATGAGTGCAATGTCCTCGGAGGCACACACATTTCACTATATGATTACTGTAATACTAAGCAAACGTCTTTGCATACGTTCAAGAATTTCTACTATAATCATTAAACCCATTTCGCACAGAGAGAATCATTCACAATGCTGTTTGTCTAACAAGTTCCTTGACTTTGACAAATGTTTAATTGCATTGTGAGGGTGAAAAAAACAAAACATTCTGAATCTGTCAGCGGTTTCTTTTATGCGACAGTAGAGCCAGGGCAGCTTTGTCCGACACTGAGCTGTAAATAATTTAGCGGGGGAAAAGAAGAGGAGCCATCGAGTGTGACAGTTGCCCTTGTTGTTGTGGCGGCTGCCTGACGTGGCCTGTAGGACAACACTGGCAAGGTTATAGTTAATGTAGGCAATGAGAGGAGACGCTACACACCTGACACACACACATACATGCGTAACCTATAATTTAATATCCGTGCCTAAGTGCACATTCTCACACATATAAAAAAAGCATGCACATACTGTATAAGGAATAAGGTAGTCCAGGCAAGTGCTGTATCGTGAATAAGCAACGGCTGAAGGGCGTTGTTAGGCATGACGCGAAGCGGAGTAACCCCTTCAGCCGCTACTTATTCACGATACAGCACTTGCCTCTAGACTACTTTATTGCTTTTATAAAACGGTTACCACACAATAAAAAAATATTAAAGTTAAAAAAGATGTATTAGTGCAACTTTTATGAAGTAAAATCACTAAAAGCCTTCCTTCCGCTAGAAAAAATAGTCCCTGACCGTGAACAGCAAGAACGCTCCAATGTGTAATATGAATGAAAGCTCAAATAAACACAACATAGGAACTGCAGTGTTGCGCAGTGATAAATGGAACCGTTGGGTGACGCTGGTCATAGCCGTGTTTTATCATGAATAAAGCACAGCTGTTGACCAATCAGAATCAAGGATTGGAACTAACTGTTTTATAAGTGTATATACACAGTAAATATATGGTTAATAAAAGTCAGGCAGTATTTAATTACCCTTACGAAAAAGAAGTTTATTCAAGTGTGCCATTAGCATACTTCTTTTAAACTAAAATAAGAAAGTATACTTTCAGTTTATTTTTCCTGTACTTCTCAGAAGTATGCTATATGTACTTCCCAGAAATATACTTCAAATTACACTTAAGTGTACTTGGCTTATACTGAGAGAAAAGCAAGCATATTTGTCCTGTACTTGTATTCAATCTTTTGATCCAGAAATACTTAAAAGTACAATTAAGTATTCAAAGTATACTTGTATAAGTATTACAGTAAAAAAGTAAACTACTAGTATACCCATAAATTCACTTGCAGTACACATGAGATACATAATTATTAACTAGTTGTGCACTTCCTGTTACACTTATAGTACACTTAAACATATACTTTTATATACTACAATTGGGCCAATTTAGTCCCAAGCGGTATTAAAATAGTACACTTACAAGTATACTACTAGTACATAGTGGCATTAGTATACTTACTACATAATGTATACTTAAAAATATACTTGAACATTACTTACATAAAATGAACTTGAAATATACTTATTTTTCGTAAGGGTAAAGACACATGTACACCCACAACTTAAACAATCCATTTTACTATCTTATGTGTACACACACATGTGTGTGTGTAATCAAAGACTCCACCTCATCGGGGTAAAGCAGTTCCTGCATGTTGAACACATGAGTGCAGCTCTAAGGTGTCACTGTTGCAGATCCGCAATGAGGCGAAACATGTTGTCCTTGAGTGAAGGTGTTTTATCAGACGCACAGAACTACTTGTATATCAGTGAGCATCGAGTTCTTCCCTGATACCACCACACACCAGCATGAGTAGCAGAATGAGCAATGTAATTAGTTATTGCATCGAGTATCTTTTTGGCTACTATCAAATATTTGATTAGAAACTTTTACTTTATACTTGAGCATATTGTTAAATACGAATATGTACTCTTTACTCCAATACATTTGTGATGATGAGTAATGCAATTTAGCATGACACCAAACTTTTTCTGCAGGAGTTTATTTCTGCCACAAAATAAGCTATATTGCCATCTACAGGGCATTAGAGGTACTATATATTGTGTTTTTTCCTCTTACTCACCCAAACGTGTCAGGGAATCTAATTTACACAAATGTGAGTGCTAGGCTTTGACTTAGTTTTACATAATTGTGTTTATCCATTGTATTGACGGGACCTTTAGAAGGATATTGGTTTAATTGAGCTTAACTAATACTTGAGTGTAGACGTTTAAGAGGCTGTTGTGTCGACCTTGATTTATTGCAACGTTGAAATGTTCAGTTTTATTTTGAGTTTAGATAATAAACTTGAGATTGTGCTCTCACAAATCAACCATTTCTTGTTTTTCACTGGCATGGCTCTTTGGAGTTGAGGGCTACTGCTTTTTTTGAGTCAACAATATTCAGTATTATACTTAAGTACTGTTAAAATCAGATACTCTGAGGCCCGGTTTCACCAACAGGGTTTAGATTAAGCCAAAATTAGGCCTAAGTTCAATTAAGGCATTTAAGAAGTGGCTTTTATAAATGTACCTTAGGGGGAAAATCAATACTGACAAAACAATGGCACTGACAGATTTTTAGATATGTCAGTGTAAGTTCAAACATGCAGTTTAGTCTGGGACTAGCTTAAGCCTTGTCTGTCTTTGCTCAAGTATGGTGATAAAGTACTCTTTACACCTCTGATGAGTAGACAAGAGTCTGGAGATGAACTCGCATCAGTGCTGACTGATTCAAAAATGTCTACATTTCATGGGGTTTATGTTATTTCTCTGAGAGGATGTTTGGCTAAATGAGGCAAACCATTGAGCTGGATTATAATGTTCAAGTCCAAATAAAAAGCTATTTCAAATTGATAACATATAAGCCTTACAGATTTCACAGTAAAAAAATAAACCGTAAATTTTACGGTAAAAACGGCAGCTGTGGTCGCCAGAACTTTACCGTAAAAAATACGGTAGGAACGTTAATGGTTTTACAGACTTAACTTAAATTTACAGTAATAAACCGTATTTTATTTTCTGATAAAATGTGGATTTACCAACTTATTGACGTGTTGATATCTGTTTTAAACCATTGTAATACACTGACAACCAACAATCATCACAGCAGTAATGAGAGTTCAACGAGCAATCAGAGCTCATTACAAGTGAATACTTGTATAAAGCAAACTGCACAATGTCATTCACACAAACATTAAGCACCATCATGGTAACACAATATAAAATAAAAATGCACTAAACATTAATTTAACATTAATTATGTACATAACTGATTAGAAAAAAAAAACAATAAAACTATGAGGAACCATAGTTATTTCAACAGAAATACATAAAATGTGAAGTGTCACACAGGGAATTGTGGGGATGTCAATTTACGTTTTTTCACTGTAAATTATACAACGATTTGTTCTTTTTCACTTTCAAAAACTGTAAATTTAACGGTATTTTACTGTAAAATTATATCACAGTTATTTACCATGTTTAGTACGGAAACTTTCTGTTTACCAATTAACAGTTTTGCACTGTAGCATTTTTACAGTATTTTACTGTTAAAATCGCAGATATTTTTTACAGCATATCACATTTGATATAGTGGCTTTTTGGTTAAATTCTGCGTTTCTTCTTTATTTGAGTAGATACATGTGTTCAAAGTATCCTGCACCTGGTTTATGAATGTTCGGAGTGAGCGGAGCACTATTAAACATTGAATATTTCAAAAGTTACAGATGAAAATGTAGTCGTTGTATGAATAGAACAGCTCGTAAACATACTTTATCAGTAGAAGAAATTGAAATAACCTGTTAAACATGAAAGTATTATCCAGTCATTCAAGACATTTCTCTTTATATATAGAACTATTTTGGCATAAAGGGTTTGTTTGAAATTGAGAGAAGAACCCTGGATTTCTTTATATAACTCAATATATATATATATATATATATATATATATATATATATATATGTTAAGAGCATATAGCAATGGCAGTCTCAGGAAAAGCCACATGGTCTGTTTGACTCGGATGGCATTGTGCTGCTGATCTCTCCTCCCATCCTCCATCCTCTCTGACTTTTAACTCTTAAGTACCCCAGCCGAGCTACAGCGGGACACACGCCCCTCCCTTCACATGACAATGATAGATTTGACAGCAGGAAAGTGTTAATGATGGCGGGCCATGATGGCGGGGGCTACTTCAACAGCATTTGCATTTCCATTCATCTCTGCAGCATTTATCATTATGAGGTGGCTGCCAGATCTAATTAAAGTGTGAGCTAACAGGGGCGACATAGACGCCCAGCCACTCGCCTCAGAAACACTGGGACTGACTCCAGCAGGAAGCACCAAAACCAATTAACTCTCTCCCAAATGAAGTCACTCGGAGGCCTCTTTATTAGAATTAGCCAGCAAAGAGGTCCAGAAGAAAGGAAAATAAATCAGTAAAATAACAGGGGATTTGGTGTCATGTGCGCTTTTTGCAACCATCCTTCTGGCTGATTTTAGCACTTGCCTATGACTGTGACTTGAGAGGTCCAAAATCATTCCCTCTTTACATCACTGACTGTAATTGTGACTGCAGTAGATACGTTATGGACTTCAAAATGTGTTGGGGGTAAGCTAGATTTTTTTTTATTCTTATTATTTTTTTTGTAAGAAATTATCTGTTATTCAGTGCTCTTACCTGAAGCGGTGAAGCAGTGAAATCTTCACTTTTCAGTCAAAAGTGACCGAATTTTTTCTTTACTTTTTCAAAGAAATGAAAGTATATATTTGACTTTGATAATGTTTTTTTTATTTAATATTAAGTATTTTTAGAGGATTTTATTTATACTAAATTATATTCACGCTGTGTTTAGAATCCATTTATTCACTTTTTGAGCATAGACCTGAAAATTAATGTCCACTCAAACTGTCGTAAATCTTACAGTAAATGCTTTAGACCATAGACTTAATTTTGATCTCTTTTCAAAGAATGAGATTTTTGCTTAATTGAAAAAAGTGACCCTGAAAAAGTTAAAATTTTACGTAAATTGTTTAGAAAAAATTACAAAAATAATATTTTCAATTTTTATGCGAAATAAATATTTCCAATAACTCTAAAACAGCAAGAAAATCAAAGCCATGAATCTAAAGTTGTGATCCACATTTTAGCTTAATATCAAAAAAAAAAAAAAAAAAAAAAAAATCTTAAATTTCTTTCTTGTGGTTATTTTTGACCACGAGGAGCCTTGGTCAAATGCCTTGGTAAAATGTGACCATTTAACCTTTTCGAGTCATGACTATGATTAATTTATTTATTGTTTGTGTGTGTTCACATAGCAAGTGCCAAAAACTTTACCAAGTTTCTGTAACATTCCAATGAAGTAAAACAATCATCAATTTTATTTATTTATTTATTTATTTATTTTTATTTTACAACTTTGACAGAAAATAAATGACTTAAAGGACTCAGAGGGTTAAGACTATTTGATTTGTAATGTTACAATAGATTATTTCAAATAATGCTGTCCTTTTAAACTGTGAATTCATCAATGATTTCCATAATCAATTAAAGGAAAACATTTATGGTTTCCACAAAAATATGATGCAGCACAACTGTTTTCAACACTGATAGTAATGAGAAATGTGTCTTGAGTAAACTGATATCTTGCAAACACATGGAAATCCACCTAGCAATTTATGTGAAACTCCGAATCCAGTAATTCTGAATGACTGCAAAGGTCATGGAACTATCCCAAAAATTCACTTGTCACAAAGTGTGGGAAGTCTTTTCTCATCATCATATATGGAATCTGTTTTGTGGGACAACAAAAGCTAGCCCTGGGAACGAAGAGCAGGGCTGGTTGTGAGGATGTTACAGTGGCATCCTCGATTTATCAACAGCCCAGCAGGTCATGGGTGAGTGTGAAAGGTGCCATCCTTCACCAGGGATGGATGCCCACAGAGGCGTCCATATGTAAAGCTTTCCCAGCCAAAACCCCAGGCTGCTGCGCACTGGTCATCCTCACCTCCAGACCGCACATGGGACACGGGACGCGCTACAAGTGCACAAGAGATGGATCTGCTCCACGCACAGCCGAAATGAGTTATGTCACGTTCTCCAAAGACATTAGGATGAAAAATGAGATGCTGACGGATCGTGGAAATGAGCGATAACATAAAAGATAAATATTTTAACATGCACTTATTGTGGTTCACCTCTTAATAAAAACAAATCGTTGCATTGCACAATATAGCAGAAAAAGACTATGTATATTGTTATGATATTATTCACACTTTAAGAGACTGTTCACTGAAATGTTCTTTGGGAACCAAAAATGGTTCTTCTACAGCATCACTGTGAAAAAAAATGTTTTGGAAACTTAAAGGGATAGATGATTCATTCGGTCATTGGTTGCTCACTCTCATCTCATTATAAACCTATAATATTTTTTTTATCTTTAAACAAACACATGAAGATATTCCAACCCGATATCACAGCAATTCGTTCACAAATTCATATGATCTCACATAAATTTTTGGTAAATCGTACATATTTAGTACATTGCCCAATTCGTATGAATCCATACAAATGAACTCACCCCTGACCCTGCCACCAATAATCAATCCATTACTGGGGTCTAGGCAAATCCTATGAATTCTGGAGAGACAATCGCTTTATATGATAAACAAATTTAACTCACGCGCTTTATTCACATTCAACATTGATATGTGAATGTACATGGAACACATCGCAAATGATAAACGGAAGCTCAAGCAAGAAGACGAACAAAAGTCTGATGGGTTTGGATGAGAGTGAGTGAAAGAATTTTTATTTTTGAACAAGGGCGAAATTGTCAATCACACATTAGGGGGAGACAGCTATGGGACTTTTTGTGTTGGCCCATGCACACATTTAAAAACAAAATAACACAGTCTCATCCCAATTCGTCATATAACTGACGTTTTGGGACGTCTTTTGACCATTCGTCAATATACGACTTTTTAGGGCCCCCTTAAACGTCGGCAGATGACGATTCCCGGGTCGTCATACAACTGACGCTTTACCTTTAACGTCAGTTAGGTGACGAGTTGGGTTTAGGGTTAGGTTTAGGTCTGGGTAGAGTTAGGATCCCATAACGTCATCTACGACGTTTAAGGGGGCCTGAAAAAGTCGTATATTGACGAATGGTCAAAAGACGTCCCAAAACGTCAGTTATATGACGAATTGGGATGAGACTGCGCTGAAAAAAAAACCTGTTTGTAACTGTATAATACAACATGGAATTTTATTACATCTGATCGTCTAACCCACCTGTAAGTAATCTGAAGCATCAGCATCAATTACAAGCCTGAATTGACAACAAAGCAGCCAGTGATCTCTCTCCTATATTCTTATATAAACATATAGTGGCAATAAAATTTTTTTTATTAAATTACTGTTACAGGATAACAGATATTTACCATTCATAGATATGACAAAATGCCAAATGTTTGCAGATTTCACACTCCTAACTCTTCTTCTGTTTGGTTTTTCCTTACTCACTGAATGTGCACGAGCTACTGAAAGGTATAGGGAAAGCATGACATGGATTTCAGGAGAAATGTGTTTTGTTAAAGGGGTGATGAACTGAGAAACCAAATTTTCCTTGAGCTTTTGACATCTAAGAGGTCATCATATTGTAAGAATATCCTGTATGTTTCAGAACTGAAAACGTCCTTGTTAGTCCAATAAAAGCTTTTATTGACACCAGCCTCAACAAACGTCTCGTTTTACAAAGTGGGGAAATATGACGTCAAAGAGGATAAAACACCACCCCTGAAGAAGATGATCAATGCTTCAACACGGCCAGTTTAGCCCCGCCCATCACTTTGCGCATTACATGCATAGCTTAATAACATAGAGGCCTACCTCGTGATGACAAATCCGTATCGAGCTACCGAGCAATACAACATATTATGCAACCTGCCTGATTGTGGAAGAAGACGCTGTACAAGCTTCCTCTGGATTCCAATAGGACTGCATGAATAAACTTTATTTTTAATGACGTTCCAGCTGATGAGGTAAAACATTGTCATCTGTTCGCTTCATTTCACTGAGGATTGTTTTGTAAACAAGACTGGATTTGCAGAACGATTAAGAGCAAAGAACAGTGCTCTGCCGTCTATATTGTATCTGACAGGAATTGTACAACACACGGACTCTGGGTTCGAACATGTATGGGCGAATCATTCCGGTTGCCATTTTACAACATTGGACGTTTCCAAAACAATTTCCCCAAGTGCACCGACAAGGTGAGTTGAAACTCATTATAATATGCAAAACTGTTATCCACTCACAGTGGGCGTTTACTTCCAAGTCTTCAGTGTGAGACGGCAAAAAAACGAGCGTTTTTTAAAAACTAGGGTACAAAATAGCCTATTACTTATTCATTTTGATGTTTTTGAATGCAAAAACCAAGCGTCATAAGTGTACCTCAGTCAACAATATAATACAATTTAAAAAGCCAGTTCATGACCCCTTTAATGTATAGTGTAAGGCAAGTCGAATGGATTTGGAATGGACCGGCCGGGATTTTTTTTCAGAGATGGAAAGAAAAGACGTATTTGCAATTCACATCGATATTTCCCGCATAATCATACAATATGATCAAATATTGGGGGTACAAATTGTCCTTTTAATATTGAGGGGGACGGGTCCCTCTGTCCCCCCATAGAATTACGCCTATGTTTTTGGATGAACTATCCCTTAAAGATGAAGAAAAACATGAAATAAAGCATCTTGTGTGATAAACATCATGTCTACAAATGCAACAAATTGCGACTGGCTGTTTTAGCCACGCGGTCATTAATGTTAACAAGCTGAGGAACAAAAGTCAGCTCTTGAAAAAAAAGACAAGAGAGAGAGAGAGAGAAATGAAAGAAAAACAACTTTAAACATCTTGTTTTCCCTGGCTGCCTTTTGTGATAAGATGAGGGTGTAACCTGAACTTGCCTTGCCCTTCTGCCATATGTTCCAGGAAGCACAGACTCTTCACCACCAGAGAGGGGCCCTGAATTATTGATTAATGATTAGCAAATGCAATAGAAATGTTAGACTCTATGTTGTGTGAGCAAAGAGAGAGTGTGTGTGCGTGTACGCACGCGGCATGTGTTTGGCAAAAACCGGACTGCGTGGAGTCGGCGGTGTGCGGACTAGAAAGGGGGAACCAAATTCATTATTGATAGCAGGACAAAACAGCTAGTGTGGGAGGTGGAGAGCACTAGGTGATTTCAGGCCTGTATTGATTACTGGAAACAGCAGGAGGTGAGTGTAGTGTGACAGACTGAACACAAGCTGACAGCAGACTGACTGGCTGTCATAGTCCGTCCTCTCGCTCTGGAAGCCCTCGCAGGCCAGGTAAGCATTGTTTGGGGCCCATTGTCCCTAAAGCGAGCTCTTCAGCGGATGGGATCTCATTTTGGCCATGCTGAAAAGTGTCATAGGCAGCGGTGAATATTGAGCAGTGGTCATACGAGAGCCTTTTGGCTTTTCATTTGAATGGGACACAGAATAACATTTCACGAGGCGAGTTACACTAAACTGTACTTCAGATACATATGAAAAGTCATTGCATTCGAATTTAAAAATAAAAATGATCTGGATGTTCTGTCTAAAACATAAAACATAAATTAAGCTTTTTTCAAGATTTACATATTTTATAGTAAATTAATTAACAGTACAATTACAATTAATACAATTAGTTACAATTAATAGTAAATTCGATTAAAATTGAATTGAATAATCCTTACATACTATATTCATATTATGAATTTTAAATCAGTAAAAAATAGAGGTTAATATTTATTAACATTTTGTATAAATGTCAATAAATAAACTTACATTTAAAAATATTGTAATTGTTTCTCTAAACATTTTATTTATTTATTTTTTAACTTTTTTACATTTTATAATTCATAATGTGAACAATATGTGAGGATTTTCAACGTATTCAATTTAATTTGATGAAATTTTACTGTTAATTGAAATGCGCAAGTTAAAAAATATGTATTTATATTTTCATTTCTCATTGTAATTTCAGTAATCTTGTGTTTTTGTCATTTTTTAATACGTATATATAGTTCTTATTTCAGTTATTTTAGTACATCAAATAAAACTAAATGGAACTGAAAAATGGTTTGCAAACTTTCTGAAATAAAATAAGCTTACATTTTGAAGAAAGGAAAAGTTTTTAACTAATAACTATGGACAGACAAAAGTTTGTTGTGTTTGAAATGCTAAACCAATATGTAGTGTTGAACATGAAGACAGTCAGTATAGTGTGTGTTTGCGGTTGTGGGTCATGTTAATAGATAATGTGATGCTTAATGCCCAAGGTCATTTTGCTAGGACACCTGTGTGAACTAAGAACATCCAGTAAAAATCACCAAAACATTCAAAGAGAAAACAATGATGAAGTGAAGAGAAAATATGTTGAATCTTTCAACATTGCACACATTGGAAAAGGTATGCTTCACACTAAAGAAAAATGTATCACTGAAAGGTTTTTGGGAACCAAGAATGTTTCTTCAATAAAAAAAGGAATATATACCGAAGAAACACGGAGAACATTAAAGTAAACAATTACGTGTTTATTTATAGCATGATCTGCCTCAGAGCCAGAGAATTTATGCACAGGTGACGAGGGTGTGAAAAAAAAGCAGTTTTGAAACATTAATGCCCTCATGTTTTGCTTGTATATAGAGCTGTCACTGTAATACTGATGAGCTCTGACACATCACTGTCCTTCACTGACTCCTTTTCGGAACTTGATCTTGATAACTTCGGTTATGTAAAATCTGACTCCTATGAGCACAGAATTGTGCCGAATGTCGATCTAGAGTAATGCTTTCCTGTGGCATGCTGTGTTTTAAAGTTTTAAGTACAGTGGAACTTTATAGCATAAATATGGTCTGAGAAAACATTTCCGTGCAAATAAGGATAAAAAATGCACAATAAGGCTTTTCTGTTTCCATAAAAAATTTAAAGCAATTAAAAATATTATTTGGCCAGTACAAAAGATGCGTGAAATGTGTTTTATATTTGATTGCTTAAAATCCTATCCTTGCCTTGTTTTTGAATAAATCATCAACATTATTGAACAGTTTAAATTTTTTTTTATGTTTTTATTTCTTAAAGGTGCAGTGTGTGATCTTTCAGCGACATCTAGCGGTTTGGTTGCGAGTTTGCACTAAGTGCTCAACCCCACTGCTCACTCCTCCCTTTCGAAGAAGCTACGGTGGCTAAAACAGGACAAACATATCGTCGTCTGAAGACAGCAGAGAATAGCCAGAGTAAGCCAAGAGTGTGTAACATTGTCACTGTTTCTGTACCACAGTCCATTATAAACCACATCATGGATAAAGTTTACAAAGCCATAGTCAGGTGAGGATCAAGGGTCTTAATATATAATATAATAATAGTAATCAGCTGATTGCCTCACAAACGTAACCAGTCCAGCGCATTTCTTCCCACATAGCAAAACCCATTATACAGCGAGGGAGAAGAACCACATGAAACTATGCAACTATATATTTTTTTCTAACAGGGTAGTAAAAGTTTAGCTGGCTAATATGAGCTGTTACTGTGGCTGAGCTGGTTGAAGCGAAAAGGCCATTGCACACTGAGTATGACATTTTCGGATGCGTTTTTTCGTGTTCGTCAGCCTTAAAATTCATCACGCATAGAAACCTTGCACACAGAGTCCGATGCGTATTCATTAAACCTTTGCGGGAAAAAAACGCAAAAATACCAAATGGATTCGTCAAGCAGTGAGGATGATTTTGTTGCCCTCTCTCTTATTGAAAAGAGAAGAAAGAGAAAATATTACGTCCATCCAATCCTCAAATTGCGCTGAGAGGAAGGAGAGTTTCACCTCCTTATCAAGGAGTAGCGAATTTATCCCTAGCGATTCAAAATTTACTTCAGAATGTCAGTGGGACAGTTTGATGCTTTGCTAGCGATTCTGGAGCCACATATTAAAAACAAGACCACCAATTTCCGTGAACTATAATATATTAGCTTATCGGAATTGGCTGCTCAGTCACATCTTATTCGATCCAATAAATTTCAATCTGATTGAAGGGAGGTTTATTAATTTCATAATCCAATATAAGAGAGAGAACGTAACAATTGATCGAACTGAAAACCGAAACTGAAAGCACGGCACATATGTGCAATGATTTGAGAACGAGTTCCCCCCGGCCCTGAATTGTCAAAAGACGAAAATTGAACCCGATCCGAATTAATTTTATGATGGACGAAAGTTTCGGAGGCGGTGTGCAAGCATGATTGACATAAGCGTGAGGTAATTTTTTTTTTTAAACGTGCTGAAAATTTCGGATGCGAATTTCGGACTCGGTGTGCAATGGCCTTAAAGCCTTGTTTAAACTCAACGCGTCTGCATGAGTCCAAAGGTGCGTCTGCGACAAAAATGACATGATTGTAACAAGACGCTCACCTCCGCATCCCTTAGACACCATTTATTACACACAATCTCTGATTTTGAAAACTCTTCGCGAATCAACATAAAATGCTTCCAAGTATTCGACTTGTTGCTACTTTGACTGCGGTCTGACGTGGCTCTCTGTAAATTGACTGTTTTACGGTCAATGACAAGCAAGTACGATCAGCTGTCTCACGAACGTAACAGCACATTTATCCCCACATAGTAAAGTCAGAACACAGCGAGGGAGAAGAACTAACATGAAACAAACAAACTACATATTTTACACCACTGACAGAAACGTCACTACTCACGGTGTTCATGGTTAGCTTCTAGGTTTCTGCGGCTTCTCTTTCAAGGTAGTGAACGGAACGTGCTCTGTAGTGCTGTGTGTTCACGTTCGGGCTACGGTGAGAAACATGATGTCACAATATGTCGACCCTCATAGAAGGGGGTGCCCGCGGTTATGTGGATCTGAAATGTCTCATTCTAAGGTAATAAAAATAAAAACATAACGGTTTATAAAGTAAGTTCTTTATACACCACTGAAAACATAGTTATGGAATGTCATATTGCATTTCTGTTAAATAGATACTCAAAAATGTTACACATTGCACCTTTTAAGTCTGAACCTTCATGAATTGATTATGTTAATGAATATTAACCGACTCTTCTGGCGTACATGTTTCAGGTATCCTGACTTCACGGCTCTCTCCTTCACCTGAGTTGACTCATCTCGTAATGAGCTCCTTCAACACGCTGAGCTACAGATGCAGACGCCTCACAACCCTCACAATCCCTTCCTTTTCATCCCAGAAATATGGCTACGCCGCTGGCCTGTTTGAGATGATATATTGGGCTGTAATAACACTTGATCATCACATTTGAGTCTAACTGAATTAAGGGTAAGAGGATCGGGTTGACATATGTTTCAATATCGCGAATGATGCATTATCTCCGCCAGAGCAATGGATTTAATGAAATATAAATGTCCATTAATCCTCAGCGTTCATGCAATCAGCTGAGCGCGACCGAGCCGGCTGTTCGCTAACCACGGGAGATGAGCTGCCATCACTGGACAAAGAGAAAGTGCACAGGGGCGAAGAGTAAAAGTAAAGGAAAACAGAGCAAAAGAGAGCAATGATTGACTGAGCGCAGAGGCAATGCCACTATTGGATCGTTTACAAAACTGTAACAGTTAAAAAAAAAATAAAAAAATAACTTTATTATTACATTTTCAGATGAAAATGTAAGTGGTTTTGGCTCATGCAAATCTCAATGGCATGATGCCAGGGTTTTCCGTTGTGGTTAATAAAGTAATATCTTTAAAACGCAGAGACATCGTTCAGGTCTGTAGTATAAATAGTACAGGAGTCACATGCCAAAACACACTAGTTTAAAAATAATGATTACACTAAACATTCACCTAATTAATTGCAGAACAAACTGCTGAGGTATCTTTACACATGAAATCAATAAATATAACACACACAGTTAAGATGGGTGTGACGCTGTGACCGATACTTAAACACACATAGCAACATTCACTATTTACACTCAAGTTTGTACATGTAACGACGCGCATGCATCTCATTAAAATATAAAGTAAATGATAAAATCATGCACACAAACCAGTGTTAGCACGTGAATTTAACAAGTGTATTTACGCACAGTGACTCCCTGTTAAACACAGGCAAAATTTGAATCAAACATCAATATTAGCATTTAGCTGGGGAAAAACAGCCTTTCCTTAATGTTATTAGAATGACACACAAAAAACAAACAAATCCCAATATACAGGAACTATACACCCTAAAGCCCTATACATGGGGGAGTGGTTTACTTAAAAAAAAAAATACTTTTGCTGATAATTTACTCACCCCCATGTCATCCAAGATGTCCATGTCTTTCTTTCTTCAGTCCAAACGAAATTAAGGTTTTTGATGAAAACATTTTTCTCCATATAATGCACTTTAATGTGGACCTTTAAAGGTCCAAAAGATAGTTTCGAGCAAACTCCAAACTGTTCAAAGGGCTTTAAACGGTTCCAGATGATGAATAAAGGTCTTATCAAGCGAAATGATCATTAAAAAAAAAATAATTAAGTTTTATAATCTCAAACGCTCGCCTTGCTCTGTTCTGTGATGCACGTTCGTGACTCTCCTGTTTGAACTCGTTCAACAAAATGAACAAATCTTTTTTCGAGTCATTTGGTTCATTCAACCAACAAAATGAACGAATTGACTCGGAAAAAGATTTGTTCATTTTGATGAATGAGTTTGAACAGGAGTCACGAATTTTGCTTGATAAGACCCTTATTCATCGTCTGGAATCGTTTAAAGCCCTTTGAATAGTTTGCAGTTTGCACTGAAAGTGTCTTTTGGACCTTGAACCATTTGGTTCTCACTGAAGTCCATTATATGGAGAAAAATCATGGAATGTTTTTATCAAAAACCTTAATTTATTTTCGACTGAAGAAAGAAAGACATGGACATCTTGGATGACATGGGGGTGAGTGAATTATCAGCAAAAGCTTTTTTTTTTTTTTTAAAAAGTGAACTACTCAGGCGCGCTGGAAGCTGTTTCATGCGAGGGGGGCTGAGGGCTGGTTTGGAAAATATGTGACGTCCATCATGATGGGCGGCGCTAGGGAGGGGCTAGCAGTGCTTCAGCAACCCCAATAAAGACCAAAGCACCCCGAATAATAATTTCTGGAACCAAATCTCATGATTTCGACATATGCTGGGACATTTTAAGCATGCATTAAACCAAGTGTTCTTATAGGCCTTATGGTTTTCGATGGGAGTCTTACTTTCCCTTGCTACCTCTTGAGAACGAGGTCCAAAGCATGGTCACTGCAATGCACATATAGAGATCCTGGACACTCTGCTTTTAGCTTTGCCTGAACACCATTTATACGGCCAGACATGTTTCGACGCACCATCGAAACAATATCCTGCCAAGCGTTCCAGAGGTATGTTTAAACGGATAAATATGTCTTTGATGCATGAAAACAATGTTTCTGCCGATGAGTCACTAGCGTTATAAAATCCAAGAAAGACGTTCTGTGCCCTTAAATCATCTGAATCCACAAACTGCAAACAACATGAAAATTGCTCGCTCGCGCTGACATCGGTTGTTCCGTCTGCTGTGAGTCCAAAGAAAGAACAACTGCTAGTTTCGAGACATGATTTCACGTTGTATGGCATGAGCAAACATCCCGAGAATTTCATTTTGGATTGTATCGGACATCCAATTGTCTCTCCGTAACATCCATTCTCTCTCTTTAGGCAGAGCGTGTGTCCTCTCCAGCATTAACTGCCAGAGTACTCCATCTCGGTGAGCGTGCCCTCTGAGTGGCAACCCTTACGCGGCCCAGGAGCTTGATTGAGCGGAAAAAAAGCTCCAGCACAGCCCTACCCGTAGCCTGGTCTCGAGCGGCAATATCCGAGATCACAGCGTTGATTGGTGTTAATTTTAAGGATTCCAAAGCACGCACTGAATCCGGAGTGCAATTCGGATAACTCATGTTGAGCAAATTTTTCACGAGCTTTCTTCCAATTACTATATCCACCACCAGCACCAACCTTTACAAAGGAGCTTTGATTGTCGTTGTGGAGGCGCAGTAATCCTTTATCCATGGCTTTAGAACATATAAAACAAATCACAGAGTCAGATTCTCTAATGTAATGCAGCCATCTCCATTTGTCAAACCATCCACATTGAAATGAACGCTCGAACGTTTCCCCACCAAATCTCCTGCCTGGAAATTTCATCCTGGGTTGGTAGGGCTTGTCATCTTCCCTGGCAGCCATCCGATTATCATGTGTCCCGACCTCAGCAGCAGAGTCCATGCAAACGTCCAGCTCACAAACCTCGCTGCTCGCGGATGCGGACATAGGCCTAACGACGCTAGTCTGAACCGAGTTCATGTTGTTAGCCTTTGGCGCGGGTTCAGTCGCAGTTTCACTGTCGTTGTTGTTGACATCCTTTGTTTGAGATTTTTTTTTAAATTTTACTTTTCTTAACCATGGTGTTACTCGAAAAAAAGTCTGAAATACGTTTCTGCTGCTTATTGCTAGCCATGACCAAATGAGTGTCAGGTGGCGTGACGGAAGCACTTCCTGTCTGAGGAGAGTAGGCATACATTAACGAATCACGAAATATTAAAATAATGAATCATTAGTTTATATCTTAACTGCCCATAATTTTTTTTTATCTCGTACACAGTATGTTATGTGTTATGTCTATTTTACATTTTTTCCTCACGTTTTTAAGTATAATATTATAGTCCACCACAGCCCCCCACCAGGGGGGCTGATGCTGTGACGAGGGGCTGCAGCCCCCGCAGCACCCCCCTTCCCGCGCTACTGGAACTACTCCTTTAATACCTGAAATAGAGTCCGTGGTTAACACGAGCTCAAGTTATTTTCTGGTCGACATAATATATACAAGTAAAATCCCTTTGTGATGGACCTTTTCTACTTGGAAAAGGCGGTTGCTACAGTAACAAGTGTCTAAATAAGACTCCATGGTCATCAGTCATTAAACATCATGCACACTGAACACGTAAACTCATCTACTCAGTAGTCGCTTTCACAAACTTGAGTTTATAATCGCACTCTTGCAAATCATTCTAACTAATTGTTTTTTTTGACTGAAAAGTCTTAAAGGGTTGTCGGAAGTTTAACAATGATGTTGAAGTCGTGGCTGTGGTGTAGTTCGTTTATAGCCTACATTTAGCATTTTTTATTTTTGGTGATTGTATTTATGATTCAAAATTCATGAAAGCTGTGTCCATTTGGGAAGAATATCAAGACGAACAAAACAATTGAGAATTGAATTGAATTTACAAAGCTTATTTTGTGCAATAATCCAAAAGAAAATGGAAAACTCCTTTTGGGTTTTTGTTAGAGGAAATCCAGGGTGATGCTGACTTAAGGGTTGGCCGCACTCTATGGCCATTTGTCCCATACGTAGATGCCAAGCCCATTCTCATCCTTTATCGTCATATAGAACGCTATATGAAAAAATGGCGCTATACTACGCACATGGCACCCTTTATCGTTAATATAACACGCGAACCCAAGGCGTAATAAATCCAATAAATCCTTTCAGCGTAATATGAGACTACCCTACCCTACCCCACACCTAAACCTAACCATCACAGCGCGTGTTATATTAACGATAACGGATGCCATGTGCGTAGTATAGCGCCGTTTTTTATATAGCGTTCTATATGACGATAAAGGATGAGAATGCGTTGAGATGCCACATTTGACCCTTCCAGACGCACTCATATATCTACAATATGTTTACTGAGCGTTTTATATATATATATATATATATATATATATATATATATATATATATATATATATATATATATATATATATATACACGAAGAGTTCAGATGCAAAAGCCTCTAAATGCCATTTGAAATTTTCTTCTAAAATGACCATTTTTATCAAGCTTGTATATTTAAGTTCAGTAATTTCACTTAAATGACAATTAATAGGTAATCTTCATTGTCATTTAAGTGAAATTACTGAACTTAAATATACAAGCTTGATAAAAATTCAAGTAAAATTTCAAGACACTTAGACGGCTTTTGCATACTGAACTACTTCATATATATATATATATATATATATATATATATATATATCGATTTGGTTCTTTATGTGTACGCATTTTGAAACACAGGCAACAAAAATGTCCCCATGGGGATAATAAAGTAATCAAATCAAATCTCTACTGGTAGTCTAGTGTATCTGTATTTTTTATTATTTATGTTTTTTAAATTGAAGCACAGTGGTATTTGTCACATGTGCAAAACCACCATGATCCGGCACACCTGGCACAAATGCAGGTGAAGTTTAGTCACGTACGTATTCTGCACTCGGCTCTACAGCGGGACCTGGGCATAATTTATTGACTAAAGATGGAGTCAATAGATCCTGGAGACACACTTAAACCCAGACAGCAGTGATTACAATGTGTTGAGCGCACGCCGCAAACTCCCTCCTTGCCCATATGTATAGCTTACGTCTATAATAAATGTTATCTCTTCATGAGAGGGGTGAGCTGTCAACTTGATTAAGGACGCAGATGAGCATCTGAGTATCTGGCCAAACACACTGAGATATGCAGAAATACAGTCTGTTGTGTCGGGTTCTTGTTTGAATGTAATCATCGCTGCTTTTCTGCATCATTGCTTCTAGATTACAATACAGCATTCTGAGTTACTCAGATAACAGCACAGTTATTACGTTGGCAGTTATTACAGAGCTTTGATTCTGAACATTATTCATGTTTATGTAATTGTATAAACAAAATGCACAGCAAATTTCTAACACAGCCCAAACTTCTGAGTTTTCATTTTAAAACGACATATGCAATTCAGCAGATGAATGTTTGATTCATTATAGTGGCAAAAGACCCCAAATAATAGTATTATAAAAACAATAAACATGATACAGTGATTATATTGCTTCTGTTATGTTCTTTTCTCGTTTTTAACGCATGCACTGCTATGAAAGTGTTAGGTTTCATGTCGTCCACCTGAGTGCCCAATCCTCTTTGTCCTTTTAAATGTTATAATTAGTCAGACAAGTGTGCGGCTTCTTTGCCTGCTCCGTTATCTTGTCCGCTATCTTTGAACGGGTGTTAAAAACAGGCGCAGTTGTTTGTAACGAATATGTCTGCTTTCCCGGGCCGATCCGGTGGCACTGTAAACATGACGCGGGTTAACATGAGACCATGTGGAACCTAACGCCCGCTGTGGGCGAACTGCTCCTCATCTCTGCTTGCATATCACAAGTTAAAAAGTCCAAATTATATCACCTTTCCTGGGTAACTGCAATTCCAGTAACCAGTCTCACCTCCAACTGACACTAAGCAAACCAGACAACACACACAGCACTTACAGAAGGAGTAACAGTAGAAACAGTAAGTTAGCAATGACAGAGAAAAGACTGCAGACTCTCCCCACCTCTCATATAGGTCAATAAGCCTTCCATAGATATTTGAACTTTGAACTCATATTCACACACATATAAGTTGAAATACTGAAATAAAGTCCTACAGTAGTTGTATTTAATTTTATATGGTCAACTGTATGGAAAGACATTGGTAAAAATAAATACACCTTTGCATATATACGTTTAAAAAGGATACTTCTACAAATAACATAATATTAATATATATATATATATATATATATATATATATATAGTTAAATATATTGTTGTTGTTATATGTGTTGGATGTACATAAGGCTTAAGTGGGTCAAAAAACACTTTAAAGAACTAATTGTATGTATTATAACTATACACTATAATCAATTTTTATCTTAAGTTCAATTGAGAGTTTTTAGTTTGCAGTTAAATATATATATATATATATATATATATATATATATATATATTTAACTATAGATATATCTATATATCTATATATATGCATGTATATGGTACGCACTAGAAAACCCTGGGTTAGGTTTGGGGGGGAGTTCGATGCATATTATACGGATAGTTTTTGGCATATAAATGCCACGAGAAATGACATTCGTGCCATAGATACTAACTTTCATGAGATCGGGCTCGTACATCTTTACTGTATATAAATGTTTTTATTTAAACTTGTACAGCACGTTATATATTCAAACACATTAGCAATTACACATTTTGTAATGATGACGTTGCAATTGAGTACATATGTTATATGTTGAGTACATATGTTAAGTACACTTAAGTACACTTATAGCCTTAAATGATATTTAAAAAGGAAAAAAAATGAAATTACTTGCAGACAATATAATATTATTTTGAAGGTTTGAGGTACACTGGTACGCAAAGGGAAGATATCCTGAAGATAAAAAATAATAAAAAAAAAACTTTGTGTTTCACTGGGAAAAAAAAGTGATATGTGTTATATGTATTTGAATCTATACGATGATGAAGAGTCACTTCTTATTTTGAGGTGAAGTATTCCTTTATCAATGATACATTTTAGATGCATTTCATCTACTCTCATCGCATCTACAATACATGTAACACATCCATAATACATCCAGCCCTGCGTCAAAGCTGTACAAGCTGCACCATGTGCTGAACTGAAGTGTATTGTATCTGTTAGCTTTCTGTCCCTGTGTGAGTTTGGATTGACATCGGCCTCTGTAAAGTTAACCTGGGACACATGTGGCTCTGTCGAGCAGCTGTCCAAATCAATTTTGCGGTTGTAGTGTACACACATGCCCAGGACACACTCCGTTCCAGACGGTGAGCCTCAGTCCTCTTCCCAGGGGCTCTGAGGGTGGGGTCATCGCTCATGACGGCTCCATAGTCCCACACACACGCTCACAAGCGTCTGCCAACACACACACTGATTTGACTTTATTCCTCTAAAGACATCCAAAGGCATGTTCTTTGTGTCAAACATGTTCTATTCTTAAACAATGTACCAGAATCATGTTTTATTATTATTTTATTACACACTATATCTACATATATACTGAAAAAAAAATATTTTAATATTATTTATTAAAATAAACACATTAATATACTGAATAGCTTTTTGTATTTTACCTTACACTTCAGTAGTTTTGTGCTTTTCTTAGTTTTTACCGTAAACAATTTGTATAGGTTTCATTTATTTTTTGTCAGTTTTATTCATTTTCATACTTTTATTTCTTTTATTTGTAATTTTCGTTTTATTTCAGTTAGTTGTTAAGGCAAAATATCTATTTTCATTAAAAAAGAAGTTAATTCTAGAAGATATTCAGCTACTATTTTTATTTGAGCTTTTTTTATTAATAATAGTACTTTTTTTAATTTCGTTTGTTTTAGTTTCAGTTAAAGGTGCTCTAAGCGATGCCCGCTTGCTACCTGTCCCCTGAACACACTTTAAAAAAACCGCGGTCTCTATAGACAAAAACAAACTGTGGCAACCCACACCACGAAACATAACAAAGAGTGTTCCAGCCAATAACCGGACAAGAAAGATTTGGGGGTGGGGTTAGTGTGCGTACACATGAAGAGGGCTGTGGAGGAGAGAGAAAGCTAGAATTATAACTTTAAGTTTGATATGGCCGAACACATGACCAAAGAGATGATGTCCCGATGAACAGATTGCAAAAATGCAAAGAGGAAAACGAGAAGGAACAACTAAAGTCCCGAATTTACTTTGGAAAAGCCTATGAAAGGTTGACAGACAGGTGTGTAAATCCAGTTTGGTTTTTCTAAATGGACTTCGTGTGCGCCTAACAAACACAAGGATATAATTTAGCTGAGAATAATGCATTCAGCGCTAACTTTGTTGAATACAACATATAGGTTTCTAGCAGCTAGCTATTGAATCTCTATTGTAAATGATCAAGCAAACTCACAGGGCGACAGTTTGTGTGGATAATTGATTTCATTAACTGTTTGTTTGTTATGTTCATTAATAGTCTATTGCAACGCATTCTCATCCCCAAGGCGTCATATTAACTGACAATTTTGACCATGCTTTAACATCGCGACGCTTTAGGCACCCTTTGCACCGTCAGTTACATGACACGATCCTAGGGCAGGTAGGTTCAGATGACGCGTGTGCAGTTTAGGTCTGGGGTAGGGTTAGGGTTCGACGCGATCCTGCGGCGCGTCTGAAGGCCCGTTCACACCAAGCAGAGATAACCATAAAGATAACTATAAAGATAGAATTCTAAAAATCGTTTCTCCATATTAAAGAATAACAGAAGTTCACACCACAGCTATAATGATAAAGATATGAGGAACGATATCGTTGGAATCACTTGCAGAGGATTTTTTTCCAGCTGTCCGAATGATAAAACACTGACAACCAATTAGAATAGTGCATTTAAAATGGCACATTGCAGAGAAAATTAATCTTAGAAGGTACAAAAAATCCTCCACTGTTTGACAGAGTCAAACCCACTTTTCAATGATGCGTTAAAAAAGATGGATATATGGAAAGCATCCTGGGAATAAATGGTGAGAAGTATTCACAATGAGATTATGTCAGTTTAGCATTTGTTACAAAATTACCTCAGGTAGGCTATCCAGCGCTAAGTTGACAACATTGCTGAAGTAGCGTTGCCTAGGTGATGTTTTTATCCCATCATTGAATTCGTCAGCTAAATCCAGATATTACACTGAGACATGCTAGATTCACTGTTTAGATGCGCTCCCAACACCTCTCGATCTTTTAATGATATCGATCGTGTACTCAAAACAAAAAGCGCCTGTTTTTCCTTTTGATATTTGTTTGTAACGTAAAGCAGCAACAGCAGGTCATTTGCACGCTACTCTGAAACCGCAGCGCGCGTGCGTGCTTTGAAATAAAAAGAACGTTATTCAGTTCGATTAAGTATGGACGCACTGTGGTTATGTTTGTAGTTATCTTTATAGTTATCGTGCTTAGTGTGAACGGGCCTTAACTGATGCTAAAGGGTGCCTAAAGCGTCGGATATTGAAGCATGGTTTGCATGAGATTGACAACTTTGACTAAATTTAAGCCGTTGTTTATGCTCCCTGGGAAACGCAAAGCTAAGCGTCTATCTTGCTATTATTGCGTCCTTGTACGGGAGCTAAAGTTATTACCTCAAGTGGCAAAAGGTTTTGTCATGTTCTTCTGGTAATGTTTCTCTTTTACTGCATTATGTTCTGCATTATATGAAAGCATTTATCTGACTTTGACATTACACCTTGAATGAAGTATCAGTAAAACTACAGGGAAGGGAGGCGGGAGATAAGGAGGAGGGAGGGTCTATCGTGCCTCATTTTGTTGACAATACTTTTGAATGTCAACAAGAAGTGATGTCTTCAACAACATCGCTTAGAGCACCAATAAAAAAATAACAAATAAAATAAAATAAAAAATGCTAAAATAACTCTTTATTCAAATTTAATATGCAACTAAGTCATTTGTAAATTGATTATGTTTAACGGAGGCCAGCTAGTAGTTGCTGTGCAAGTAAACCTCACTCCTCTGATCTCAATAGGCGCTCTTGCGACAGACGCTAGAGGCTGCAGTCTTTAGCCTCCTTGTTACAGCGCCCGACTCTCATGCCGGAGACCTCGGAGCGGGTTGAGAAAGGACCCGGGTGGATGGGGTTACATATGCTGCAAAGTGTAACACTCTCAAAGTGTAACATTGATTTGTTAGCATTACAACTAGCAACATTTAGTTCAAATGTTGGTTTCAGTTTTGGGGCAGGGCTATCGTTTTTTGTCTGACCAATGGTTGATCGGGAGAGTTCAAGAAATCCATTAGGTGTGTTCGAAACTTGAAGCGGTGCTGCTCAGATCGATTGGTGTATGACAAAGTAGCGTCAGCGTGAGAGTGATTCGAAAGCTTACAGAAGCTATCTGATATCTAATTCGATCTCATGGTACTTTGGGGTTAACTTCTGTGCAGCGTCGCTTCAAATGAACACACCTAATACTTTACAGTTCAGTCACACTTAATTTTAATGCTAAAGATATAATATTTGTATATGCAAGAGTGAATCTACCCAACACTGAAAAACACAACAGAATGTCGAAAGACAGATCAAGTCCAGCAGTGTTTTGGGATTTGGTGGATCACATGCCCAGTTGCTTGTCCAGGAGCATTACATGAGAGGCCAAGCCAAAATTTGCTCTCTCTGGATGCTGACAATGAAATCCAGAGGTGACAGGAGCCTAGTGGCTCTGGGAGCTCATATTGTGCCTGTTTTCCCTTGCAAACACATGCAAACAGAAGCTGATCCCTTCACGCTCGGCCCTGCTGCCGTCTGCATGAGCGCTGGCCGCCTGTCGGAACAGCGCTGGGTTCTCGGCTGCCATCTGAGCCATTTTGGCGGATGGACACGGCTGCTCTTCCTGATCCGCTGTGGTGAATGCTGAGCTTCCTTTCACCTGGAGTCCTGCTCACAGACTCACCAGAGCTTTGAGGTGTAAAAACTTTACTTGTATCGAGTCATCAGTCGAATCACGTCAAGTGTGTGAAGTTTTACAAACACACCACTGACGTTCTGTCTGGGGAGAATGTAAGTAAATCATTAAGGGTTTGCAAATAGCTAGTTTCCCAGCACGCTCTCATTTAGGAAACCTTACTGAATCAAATTTATGACTGCCATGTCAGGGGTGTAACGATTCACTCGTTTTCTCGATGCATCGAATTACAAATCCTGACGATGCATATGCATCGATCCTGAAACATGTATTTTGAAATCGTGAATCGTTTATTTACGTGAAAAATCGATTTAAAAGGCTAAGAATCGAATTAATTGTGATTCTATAGTGATTCAGTGGTTTAAAATATATAAACACAACCTTAAAGTGTTCCTGGTACAAGCTGCCTCACGCATTGGCCGTGGGACATCCGCATTTGATTGGTTTCACACGCTCACACACCCCTAATTTCTCACACTGAAGCCTGGTCAGTCAAATGCCTGAAAAGTGAGTTTATCTCTTTGCCTCTTGAGCAACTCGTGTCGTGATCGGCTGAGTTATACCGCAAATTAGTTAAAATCTCCCGGAATCTAGAGCGAGCGTGCATGCGAGACAGAGGTTGTGCTCCAAACCGCGTATCGCGCGTGCACGCACTCGGCAGAGAGGGAAAGCGAGCGAGAGACCAGCTTGCGTACGGAGAGTCTTTCCATGTAATAAATGCCCGCCCTTGAATAAAGTGGGCTTTTACTTCACAGCTCAGGACGGGTAATGTCAATGGTATGGCCCATTTCAGTAAAATCTTATCTTAAAGAAAATAACTGCGACGTTTCCACACAATGAAAGCGTTTTATTCATAGTGACCACGCAATGGCATGGCAGCTTTATCAATGGCTTGAGCGGTTTTCCCTTTAAAACTATTGCTTTCTTGATAGAGAGCTGGAGAGCTCAATCATGGACTGCTCAAAAATCTGTAAATGAGAGCTATGGGACCGAGCGCGAGCAAAATGCCAGTGAAAAGATGTTAACGAGTGCACTGAGAGGATGCAAAATGAAACTGATAAAAAAAACACGTCTCCATTAATTTGTGCATGTAGTCATTTAATGCAATACTTTAAAAGCCTTTTTCAAAAATTGGCTACTTAGGTTTATACAAATGATAATTTGTCGGCCATTTAATTTTTTTTATAATAATATATTTATTAAAATTGAAAACCAACATGAACTAACATTAACAATGGACAAAATCCCCACTATCTGACCCCTGAAGGCCGCTGTGTAATTCAAACCCAGACAAAGACCCATTGGGTGAAGCATTGAAATAATACTATAATGCATATAAAAAATTAAAAATCGAATCGAACCAATTGAATCGCATTGAATTTGGATGTGAATCGCATCGAATTGAATCGTTCTGAATTTGCACAAATCGTTCTTGAATTCGGAACTCAAAAACCTATGAAATCGTAAATCAGAATCGAATTCGCTGTCTACCCAAAGATTCACAGCCCTACTGCCATGAGATTAAACATCATAGAGTGAAGGAGGTTATATGCATACGCACATGTACTCTATGAAACATGCACAAGGTTCACTCTTCTGATTTTCTTTGTACTAGAAAAATAGTTTAAATCCGTGGTTTGTGATGTTGTGTATCTAATCTGACAATTATCATCTGAACACAAGTTCATATAGATGTTACCGGGTGGAATCTGATGGATTAAAATCTCACACCATGTCATGAGATGGATGTGATGACTCTTACTGGATGGGGAATTTTAATGGGTTTCTTTCTCAAACCTGTGAGCCGAGCAAGCTCAATTTGAAAATAATGATGCCTGACAAAGCTGAAGCTGGTATAATAGACATCCTAAAGCACAGCAGAATCAATTCAAGCCAGTCAGATAGAAAAAGGGCTTTAAAATTGTGCAGCGAATTAATTAAGGGGTGATTCACTGAACTTTACCTTATTGTACACATTGTATTAAAACTATTATTAATTAACAAAAGGCATATTCCATGGAGACTGAAACAGTAGGAATGGGATGAAATTGTTGGAGAATTTAGATGTTTCTAAACCCATAGCACAGGTATAAGAACATCATACAGGGATAATTCACCAAAAAAAAGAACTCATGTCATTACAACCCTTTCTTCTGCAGAACACAAAAAGACAATATTTCAAAGAGCACTGGTGTCCAAAAAACATTGAAACCATTCCCTTCCATTGTATGGACACAATAAAAACACTGATATCCAAAAACATTGGAACCATAACCATTGACTTCCATGGTATGGACACAAGAACACTGATTCCAACAACATTGGAACCATAACCATTGACTTCCATTATATGGACACAAGAAACACTGATGTCCAACAACATTGGAACCATTGACTTCCATAATATGGACACAAGAAACACTGATGTTCAAAAACATTGGAACCATAACCATTGACTTCCAGAACACAAGGGCACTGATGTCCACAATCATTGGAAACCATAACCATTGACTTCCATTGTATGGACACCCAAGAAACACTGATTTCCAACAACATTGGAACCATAACCATTGCCTTCCATTGTATGGACACAAGAGAACACTGATGTCCGAACAACAATGGAACCATTGACTCCATTATATGAACACAAGAGAACACTGATGTCCAACAACATTGGAACCATAGCCATTGACTTCATTGTATGGACACAAAAACACTGATGCCCAACAACATCAGAACCATCAACTTCCATTGTATAGACAAAAGAAAACACTGATGTCCAAAAACATTGGAACCATAAGCATTGACTTCCACTGTATGGACACAAAAAACACGGATGGCCAACAACATTGGAAACCATTGACTTCCATTATATGGACACAAGAAATACTGATGTCCAAAAACACTGGAACCTCTTGATTTCCATTATAAGGACACAAGAAACACATTTCTCAACATTTCTTCAAAAATACCTTTGTTTGTGTTCAACAGAAAAAACAATAGTCATACCGGTCATTAGGTCAGAGGACATTAGATTGAGAACAAAATTTTCTTTTTTGGGAGAACTACCCAAACCCAATAAATTGGGCTCATTGTATGCAGAAATACATAAACAAAGGATCTAGTTTTTGCCTAACCGCCCTGCGGCCAGCGAACTGAAGGGAATTGTTTCCTCTAAGGCCTCAGGCAGGCCCCTCAAGGAGCCCTGACTCTGCACCAAAGATAAAGCGCTCTTGTCTCAAGGACTTGCTCCCTTGAAAACTTCTCCAAAAACAGTGATGTATGTATGAATCCAGTTAGTATCTTCTCTGATGTGAAGTCGCAGCTCCAGAAGCATTTATGGAAAGATCACATCATTCGCACAAGTCTTCGCAGTGCAGGTCTTTCTGAGTGTGTCGTGTTATTTCAGATGTTAAAAGCCCTGCTGGATGTTTTCTTTTGAAGCTAAGTTGATTATGATGAAAGGGATGATTTTGGTGAAACAGTTTTTCTTAGACTCTACAGAAGCAGCTATTAGTGATCTGAGAACATCATTACAATCACAGAGCGTATTGTCTTCCAAGATCATTCACCACAAATGGATTCAAAACAGAAACAATGAGCCCTGCGTGTCAATTAACAAACGAAAGAGAGGAAACATGAATATTTACATAGTTAAGAAAGCATGGCGATATGTAAAGAGTTACGGAATGCAGCAGGTTCTTTCATTGTTTTCCTGTTACCCAGATCAGATTTGGAAACACTGGTACGTCCCACAGGACAAACATCTTCTCTGCCCTCGTGGCTGAAAATAAGCAGAGCCTTTGTTTGCCGATACATTTTAGGATCTTGTTATTTGCATCTTTTTTTTCACATCAAACACAATGAATGTCAGAAGAGCTAATTACACACAGGTACACACACTTCCAGCAGGGAAAGTTTTAAAACCAAGCATAAGTCATTGATGTACAGAACACATTACACAAATTAATTTCTGTTAAGCCCAAAGTATGCTAAGATTTTTATACGTACGGTTACGCACGTAAACAGCATTGCGTAAAAACTGTCCATCAGCATTGTACCAATTTTTTCACAAATGTGCCCTGGATTTTACTGCACAAATTATTCAGTCCATAGAGTAGTGTCACTGGCCTGGCCTGTTATTTAACAGATGAAAAAGAAAAGGAAGAGATACAACAACAACAAACTACAGCAACCCACAAAACACGGCAGTCACGAATATATAAATACATATTAAAGAATGCATGATGTTCACTAACCACATAACACATATTATAGCTGTATATTGCTGCCAAATGGACATTATTTTGACATTATGATCATATTTGACTGATAACTGAACACTTCCTAAATTGTAACACTGAAACATGCATTTTTGGTAAAGCTGCTTTGAAATGAAAGCTTTAACATAAGTTCTGCCAGGAAGACTTAATTACCGCGTCACGTGTTACCTTCAGGTTATCCAATCACGTTTATTTTTCTTGTCGTATAAAAGATCGGTACTTACACATGTTTGAGTTCGCAGATGCCGACGCGACAACAACCTCCACCCTCCCCACCACCATCGGGATGGTCCCGTCTTTACTTCCCTGGGGGGTCGGCTGCGCCCCTGCCTTCGTATTCAGGCAGGAAATGCTGAAACGCTACCCTCGGATTACGATCTATGGACGGGGCCTACGCCAAAGAACTTTGCAAATAATTGCCTGCTGGGCTGTCAATAAATGGATGCTTTGTTACATCATTTTATCTCCAAGTCTTTCTGGTAGAACTTAATATTATGCAAATAAAATAGAATATGCTTGAACTTAAATTTAGAGAATGGAAACTTTTAAAAATTTTATCAACTAATATAATGTTAAAAAATACCATCCAACTAAAGTAAAATCTGTTTTGTTCCAAAATACTGACAACCACCTTGGTGAAATGTGGCAGCACACAATAGCTGTTTTAAGTTTCGATTATCTTGTTTTCATAATTATTGGGAGTTGCAATAGATTATCAATTCCGATGAGTCACACAGCCATACTTACTGTTAACTAATAAACAGGTTTTACCATAGAATTTTACATTTACCATTGAAGTCTTGGTACCGCTTCCTTTTACAGTACAGTACTTACAGAGTACTACTTACAGTGTACTTACCTAGAAAGTACTGGCTAATATAAGGTAAGTACATGGAACAGGGATAGGTTTAGGGGTAGGTTCAGGGTTAGTACTAGTTATTACCCAGTAATTGTAGTTACTAAAATAAGTACATAGTATTTACATGGGTAACTGGAGTGTAAAAGGAAGCGTTACCGAAGTCTTTTACTATAAAAACAAGAGATATACTTTTCCTAATTTTTGCATCCCCATTCACAGACAGGCGGATCGAACAGAGGGTTATTAACAGTTATTGTAGAAGTAGGTTTATCACTGAAGGTTTTGATCATACGATCATGTCTACTCTTCAAGTAGAATTCTGGTGAAAATGGAACACTATGGTAACAGATTTCTTACCTACACTACAGCATTCTGCTTGGGGAGTTTGGGTGGAACCGGAAAGAGACGAGCAGTTTTTTTCGTTTTTTTAGCTCGCTTTGGTCTAAACACTGTGTTCACTGTCATCCAGTTTGAAATGTTGACTACAAACACGGAGGATTTTCTGTGGTGGCGGTTCTCTCCTTATTCTTTA
Organism: Hybognathus amarus; assembly: GCA_030378365.1. NCBI lineage: Eukaryota > Metazoa > Chordata > Actinopteri > Cypriniformes > Leuciscidae > Hybognathus > Hybognathus amarus. The sequence goes on along the minus strand of JAQIUQ010007591.1, from coordinate 54,959 downwards.
CAGCCTTTATCCACTGCCTACAAGACCTGGATCCTTCACTGGAAACTGAAATAATTCTCAATCCCGCTATAAACGTTTACTCTTTGAATTATTGCACAGTGGGAAAACAAATCAATACCATAATGACTAAGTTTGCTAAAAAGTATTTCCTACTAAGCAAGGCGGTATTTGTCTGGTCATGCATATCCATAGCAGACCTGTGGGAGTGGCCTTTGTAGGGCAACATGCCCAGTGCATTATGGGTGTTGAAGGTTTCCTACCTATTTGGCAAAAGGGAAGACAACAGCCTTTTTGCTTTTTTTAATACTGAAAAATAAGCTGGATAGACAGCTGCAGAATAAGAGGCATATTCTTTAAAAAAACAAAGCAGGATTGTTGTGTTGAACCACTAAATTAAGGTTTTCTCCTGTAGATCAGATGGAGGCTCTTCCTCAGTGTGTGCAGGAGCACAACTCCATGGCAAATCCAATTTACAGCTCTGGGAGGTAGAAGGGGGAGTGAGAGACGGGGCTCAGAGAAAACAAATATGACTCCGGGGGACAGCCGTATCTCCCCCAGCACACCAGGCCTGCTCTCCTCTCTGCTGTTCCACCTCGACAGAAGTCATCAGACGCCTCGCGCTGTGGAACACACTCGGGAAAAAAAGTTGCCGGGCTTCCCGGACCTTTAAATGCAAGTATATCACATCAAATTGAATTAAGTTTTGTGCTTCATTTGTATTGCAGATAGGAGATAAGTAGCAGGATGGGGCTGGGGAGATGACACGGGTGGCTAATCCCATAGTCAGTTATATGCTAGCATTCCCATGAGCCTCCACTGCAGTAGGAAAATGGATGAAGCAGGTGCACCTCTTATGAAATGCGCCATTCAGTTAGCTTTAGTGTACATTTTAACATGATTAAACACACATCCGTGGAACAGTTCTACTGTAGAGGGGTAAAAGCTATTCAAGTTGTATAAAGACGAATACACCAGAGAATGATTTCCAATGTTTAATAATACGATGGAATGCAGCTGCTTTTTTGTCTTTTCTTTTCTTTCTTTTTTTTAACAGATTGATGAAATAAATGTAGCCTTGATGAGCTAAAGATACTTACATTCACCTAAAGCATTATAAGGAACACCTGTTCAATTTCTCATTAATGCAGTTATCTAATCAACCAATCACATAGCAGTTGCTTCAATGCATTTAGGGGTGTGGTCCTGGTCAAGACAATCTCCTGAACTCCAAACGGAATGTCAGAATGGGAAAGAAAGGTGATTTAAGCAATTTTGAGCATGGCATGGTTGTTGGTGCCAGACGGGCCGGTCTGAGTATTTCACAATCTGCTCAGTTACTGGGATTTTCACACACAACCATTTCTAGGGTTTACAAAGAATGGTGTGAAAAGGGAAAAACATCCAGTATGTGGCAGTCCTGTGAGCGAAAATGCCTTGTTGATGCAAGAGGTCAGGAGGAGAATGGGCCGACTGATTCAAGCTGATAGAAGAGCAACTTTGACTGAAATAGCCACTCGTTACAACCGAGGTATGCAGCAAAGCATTTGTGAAGCCACAACACGCACAACCTTGAGGCGGATGGGCTAAAACAGCAGAAGACCCCACTGGGTACCACTCATCTCCACTACAAATAGAAAAAGAGGCTACAATTTGCAAGAGCTCACCAAAATTGGAAAGTTGTAGACTGGAATTTTCTCGATTTCTGTTAAGACATTTAGATGGTAGAATCCGAATTTGGCGTAAACAGAATGAGAAACATGGATCCATCATGCATTGTTACCACTGTGCAGGTTGTTGGTGGTGGTGTAATGGTGTGGGGGATGTTTTCTTGGCACACTTTAGGCCCCTTAGTGCCAATTGGGCATTGTTTAAATGCCACGGCCTACCTGAACATTGTTTCTGACCATCTGTCTGATGGCTACTTCCAGCAGGATAATGCACCATGTCAAAAAGCTCAAATCATTTCAAATTGGTTTCTTGAACATGACAATGAGTTGACTGTACTAGAAATGGCCCCCACAGTCACCAGATCTCAACCCAATAGAGCATCTTTGGGATGTGGTGGAACTAATAATCCTTTAGGTGAGTGTATTTAAAAACATAAGCAAGATAGCTTGAATTAATACAAATATTGTCTATTTTATTTTTTATTTTATTATTATTATTATTATTTTTGCAAACGAAATCAGCATATTAGAATGATTTCTGAAGGATCATGTGACACTGAAGTAATGATGTTTTACATCAAATTAATAATTACATTTTGAAATGTATTGCAATAGAAAACAATTATTTTAAATTGTAATAATATTTCACAATATTAGTGTTTCTACTTTATTTAACCAAATAAAGCAGCCTTTGTGAGCATAAGAGACTTCTTAAAAAAACATGTTTAAATCTTTTTTGTTGTTGTTAAATAGTTTCTAACGAAATCAATGAAAATGCTCAAAAAACAGAAATTGTGGGTCTACATCTGACAAACTGTATGCGTTATTTTATTCTTTTTCTAAAAAAAAAACAAAAAAAAAAACAACATCACTTTGTTTGTATGATTTATAAGCTGTTTTCCTCATGGGGACCCAAACATGTCCCCACAATGATTTCAGATATTGCCATCTTTGTGGGGACATCTTTTCCCCATAATGTAGGGTTTACCAGGCCACACACAAACACACACACGAAAAAAGGATGTTACATCGAATTAAATTGATCTGACCAAAGACAGACATTCATGCAATCTGAACAGAAGGATTCTTCTGGCCTTCTTCTGCACTGAGAGCTTCTTCTCAAGCACAGATAACTATGAAGGAATCAGAGCGAATAAATTAAGGCTTTACCGAGATAAACATGTATTTACTGCTGCTGTGCTTGAATGTAATCTCTCAAAGATGCTAATGCTATGATCTAGCAGCAGACAAATCCACCCAAATCCTAGAGGAGTCTTAATAAAACTGTCTAAATTCAGCCAGATAAAGAGCACCGCAGCACTGCGCCATTCACACCATAAATAAAAGGCAGCAATTGCATTTTAAGGTGAAAAATATTACAGAGCGAAGTGGAACATATTTAAAGCACTCTCTGCACTTCCCGTGGAGAGATTAGGCTCCTCTCAGTTTAAAGATAATCAATTGTTCTTGATACATCGGGGCCAGGCCCATGAGTGTGCTGTAATGGAGTCTAATAAATACCAGAGATGTGGCATGTGTTGAACGCCATTAATCTACATGTTCTGGAAATGTAACGGATTGTCAAGGCGCGGCTCGCACATATTCCATCACACATCCAATTGGCTTTGCCCGGCTCTACAATTCATTTGCAGTGTAATGCACCCAATAAAAGTGTATTCAGACTGCTCTATTGATTGTGAAATAGCATAATCTCTACCAAAGGAAAGAGATGAATATCCCCATTTTCTCCAAGAATATAGTTTTGCCACAACCTCAAATAAGTCATTGTGGCCTGGAGAACATGTTCTTTCTATACGTCGCCTCTGCTTCCCCTTCGTGGTATTTTGATCCATGTTATTCTGGGAGGTATTTCAAAATGATTCGGACATCTTGACACCCGCAAAAGCCTAAATAAAACAAAGTGCACATCTGTCATCACGTACTCACCCCCATGGCGGTTCTTTATGATAAGTATAGCCAAATGTTCACACTGTTAAAGGGATAGTTCATCCAAAAATAAATATTCTGAAATCCTTTAATCACCCTTTAGTTGCTCTAAACCTGTGTGAGTTTCTTTGTTCTGTTGAACACAAAGAAGATATTTTGCCAACACTTTATTTTGATGGTCCCTTTTGAACATTCTGTTGACTATAAGAAACTTTGCAACCACATGTGAACTAACTCTCATTAGAGTATTAGATTTTGCTTAATATCTGCTAATTGTTTGTTTTGATGCTCCCAACAGATATTATAACTTTGCAAATGCATGTCAACTTATTCTAAGCCTAACCCTATACCAGTCTACTAATACTCTACTAAAACTCTAATGAGAGTTAGTATGTAGGCAGGGCTCCAGACTAACTTTTCCACTGGTTGCACTGGTGCTACCAACTTTCTCAGTTGGTCGCACCAGCATTTGATTTGGTCGCACTGATTTTTTTTTTTTACTACATGCCATGGGATTAATCAATGCATGCTGATGAATAGTGGTTTTAATGGACCAAAGCTAGCAAAGGCATTATACCTGTAATATATTAATTATCATTGCCAAATTTCAGGATTTTCATGGATTTTGGACAGTAATTTTAATCTGTAATTTTAAGCATTTTACATCTATCTATCTATCTATCTATCTATCTATCTATCTATCTATCTATCTATCTATCTATCTATCTATCTATCTATCTATCTATCTATCTATCTATCTATCTATCTATCTATCTATCTATCTATCTATCTATCTATCTATCTAATACAGATTTTTCAGCATCAAAGTTTATATTTGTAACTCATGTGGTTCAAAAGTTATAGCCGGAACCCTTTTCGGGCAGCGGCCATATTGGACTTGGCCGCCATCTTGGCCCCGAGGGTCGCTGGCTCCGGCGCCTAGCTAAATCATTTCAGTATGACCTGAGCTACATCTGTGCCAAATTTGGCGCTTTTAGATGAATTTGCTACGAAAATGTGCTTAAGGCCCCCAACTATAGCAAAAATCTGAACTCACACTCCTTACCTTCTGCATTTTATAATAATTTCTTTTTCCTCAGTTGAAGCGATTACTCTCATCTAACCGCTGAAAAACGTCGGAAGGGGCACGCTGTTTCGTGAGACATTTTCATTTTTATATGCCTTAATTCTTGAATTTCACCCTCATGTGCAATGCGCGTGACGTCTACGCTCGTCGATAAATAAACTGCACGTGTCTTGCGGAAGAACACTGTAGCCGGAGCTACTTCTCTCCGTTAATGTCTATGGCGAGTCACGCAGGCACTGGGCAACTCCGCATCCGAGTCGACCTCAATAAAATAGTCCGAATATAAACACTTATTATAGGCGTATCGTAGTGATTCAGGATAAATCAAAAACACGGTTTGGAAAATGGATTCATGATGTAGCCTACTCGTTCATTTTGAACATAAGTTACAGACTGCAGCAGCTGATACAACGGCGTTCTGTTGCGCGAGCGTCCACTCGCACATATGCGACCACATACAATTTTAACTCGCACATTCTTCAAAAAACGGTGGCATATGCTGACCAATTTGGTCGCAGTCTGGAACCCTGGTAGGTGCAATGTTACTTGTTAACAAAATCTGTTAGAGAGACCACCAAAATAAAGTTAAACAGTATTTTGAAGAATGTTGGAAAGCAGACAGTTGCTGGTCACCACCTGGGACTTACATGCAGCCAATTTTCGGGTTATGGTTGGGTTAAGGTCACTATTCGGGTTTCTGAAACATTAGGAATAACCCGTTTACATGCGTGAGAGCAGAGAGTTTCTCCTGTATACATGGAATTGCAATATCCCGATGTAACGTTAACGGCGACGCCGGTTAGCGTCTTAGACGTGCGACAACCTTAAGACGCAATATGCGTCATTTACGATTCTTCTTCCTGTATCCAAAGACAACAACAACAGCAGCATGCGGATAATGAATAGTTCGGGGCAGATAGCGATCGCCTTTGTTTGCGCTTTGATGCTGGTAACGTTACTGACCTCGCTCCAAAAGTATGCTGTGCTGTGTCTCGCCATGTTTACTTCCGGTATACTGCACGCTTATTTTTGTATGCGCCGAGAAGTTTCTCTACTCAGAAGACCAAGATTCCTTGCGAATAGAACATGCGCAGAACACAAATCAATCACTATGGGGATATGCTGATATGCGTTTACATGACCAAAGATTTGGGTTAAAAAGGAGTACCCAGGTATAATATCCCGGTTTTTAAAATCCGGGATATAAGCATATTCGGGATTTTTACATGTTTACATGGACGTTCACGACCGGGTGATTGCTAATATGCCGGTTTTGAACGGGTTATTGGCTGCATGTAAACGTCAGTCATTGACTTCCATAGTATGAAAAAAATATATATGTATAAGTAAATGGGGACAAGCAACTCTTTGATTACTTACATTCTTCAAAATATATTATTTTGTGTTCAACTGTACAAAGAAATCAGGTTTAGAACAACTGCAGGGTAAGTAAATGATGACATCATTTTTTATTTTTGGTTGAACTATCCCTGTAAGATTCAGAAATGACAAAGACATGCGTCATAAATGTATTCAACACAATTTGCTATAGTTGATGTTTGAGAGGAAATATACTGTTTAAGGAAACACTGACAATGATTCACTGACTTGCTTGGTCCAGGTCTGTGCTGAAGAAGTGCGTTCACAATACGATTGTTTACAAGGCGTTTACATACGGGATACACACACGGACAGATCATTTTTAACAATAAACTCAACAAATACTAATATACAGAAATGATCATTTGTTCTCTAGATTTATCCACACTTGCAAACAAGTATACCCTCTGAATTTGTCACACGAGAGGACATGAACTCAACCACTTCACAAAGCTGGACCGGGGAGAGCATAATGTCCCAAGAAAGTGTACTTATTTTCTTTCCTTTTTTAAAAATGATTGTTTCACTAGAGAAGACTAGTTATTCATCGGCTGGTGGGGAACCATTTGAAGCTGACTAAATATGGATTTTGGACCATCAAAAATGGTCTATGTTGGGCAGCATTCACTTCACATGGAGAAAAATCCTTGAATGTTTTTTTTTCCCCCAAACTTGACTTATACTTCAGCTGAGAGAGGACGTCCTATGAGATCTCAGATGGCCTTGGGGTGAATAAATAATTAAGGAAAGGTTTTTGGGTGAAATATCCTTTAAGTTAAAACACTTACTAACTGGAAATAAATAAAAACTAAAACTAAAACTAACACTGACTTACAAATAAATTACATTAAACCTAAATAGCAATATAAAATAAATAAATATACTTAAAAAGGACAAAACAAAATTACTACAAAATGAACTAAAATAAAAATAAAAGTTAATTCCAAATATTAATACAATTATATTAAAAATACAAATAAAAGCTAAATAACACTGGATATTCCTGAAGAAGCAAAACAAGGAGTGAGTCAATTCTTATTTATGGGTGACCTATTGCATAGAAAACATCCAACTTAAAACTACCGAAAATTATACTAAATTTTATTTGCATGGCTAATGTTCTCTGAAAATGACAAACTGAAATCAGTGTATCTATGTTTAAGTGCAAAGCACGTCAAACGAGGTCACATCATTTCATCGTCTTTCACCTGCAGACGCACTGAAGGGAATCACGGGATCCGTTTATTGTAGTGAGCCGTGTGAGTTGTATGGTTTGTACAGACTAGAGCTCAGTGGATTGAGCGATTCATTAGTGCTGAACTCCATTATCTGCAGCCATCTAGTGTCTGTTTTGTGCTCTAGACTGAGAGAACACCAGCTGAAGAACACTGAGCTTGACCACCATCGTCTACAGAATAGCAGCATGCACAATCTTTAAGTTCAGTTATCAAAGATGTGGTGACACATGTTTTTTTTTTTAAATGACTTAATTTTTTAATCAGTTTTTCTGATCCATCGATTTGACTAATACTATCATGAGTTGATGATACGCGTTTTTATTTTTTGTTGAAGAAATTAATACTTTTATTCAGCAAGGATGCATTAAATTGATCAAGAGTGATGGTAAATATGCTTCAAAGAAAACTTTCTATTCATCAAAGAATCCTGAAGAAAAACAAAACGTATCACAAAAAATATGAAGTAGCACTGTTTTCAACATTGATAGAAATGAACTTTTTTCAACATTGATAGAAATGTTTCTTGAGCAGCAAATCAGCATATTAGAATGATTTCTGAAGGATCACAGTGGCTCTGAACAATGGAGTAATGATGCTGAAATTTCAGCTTTGTATCAAAGAATAAATAAATGTTCAAATAAATTACAATGATATTTTTTTTTTATTAGTAATAATATTTCGCAATATCCCTTTTTAAAATCAATTAAATACAGACTTGGTGAGCATAAGTGACTTCTCTCAAAAGCATAAAAAAAGACCCAAAATTGTGTGATCGAGTGTAATTTACAGTCAGTAGTCCGTGTTGTTGAACAAATACAGTTTGAAAAAAAAGTTGTCTTGTATTCTTGCTCAGTTCACTCAAAATATTTAACTAATTCCTCCAACTAACTTTTTTTGCTGTTGTTCAAGTTACGTTTTGTAAGAAAAACATTTTGCAAGTTGGATTTTTTACAGTGGAGTGAAACAACTGATTTTTTGAAGACTGAAGACAAAGTCTGAGGTCTGATAACACACAAGGTCTTAAGCATTGACCCCGGTTTCACAGACAAGGCCTAAGTCTCAGTCCCAGACTAGAATGCATGTTTGAGCAGTTTTAACTGAAAGCGACTTAAAATATGTCAGTGTCACTGTTTTGTCTCAAGATTCACACAGTAATGTTTTTTTTTCTTCTAAGACACGTTTATAAAAGGAACTAAAATGCTCTAATTGAACAAAGGCCTAATCCTGGCTTAATCTAAGCCCTGTCTGTGAAACCAGGCCTGAGTGTTTTCGAGTCTGAGTAGTTGTTGTGTGGACCTGAAATCATGCATCGGCTCCCCAAACACACCTGCGTCCCGCAGGGCGACTGGCGCGGCCCCCGGCACCCTTCACCTGGGCTGGAGAAACACCCAATGGCCCTGAGCAACACAGGTTTGGCCTGCTGTCAAGCCCTGCACCATTAATCATGAGGCCAATGCTGTCTGAGACTTCTCTCACAATCACACACACAAAATAAAGTTAAATCAAATACTTTGTGGTTGCATTGAGGCTGGAATTCAGTTCTTAGAGTTGAGTCATGAGCCATTATTTCTGTGTGTCAGTGAATACGGTGTGAGGTTCGTTCAGGTCACACAGCTTTATTCTCAACGAGAGGATCGGATGGAACGCGTTTGATGAATTATTTTGTTTTCGAATGTGGGAGGCGACACGTATAGCAACACACAGAACAGCCTCACAAGACACACTTATCCATATTGATTCAAGACGTAAGGAAGCGAATGAAAAACTAATTAAAAGAAAATATGTGCTAACCTGAGGAGCGTCTGGGGTTTTACTGTACACACAGAGTCCTGTCAGATATTTGTAACTTAATTCTGTTGTGTTTCAATTACCGCCGCGGCCTCTCAGAGTCCACCGCGGGGTTAGACAAACATGACGTAGTGCGCACACATACGCGAGGTGTACGACGCTTTGGCCTGAACACATCTCACACGCTCTCGCTTTCATTCTCTCTAAGCCGTGGCTAAATGCTAGATGTGAAACTGCTGTCGTTTCATTTGTGTTGGTTCCTCAAGTTCAGAGGTCCCGTTCAAACGTGACCTCATCACAGTTACAAACAAATCATTCAGCATCTGGCCTTGGTTATGACTGTCCTTATTAAATACAGCTTGGAAGGTTACTAAACATCATTTGGTTTAGTTATTTTCAAAGGAGTGAAACTACATGGGACATTAGAAAATATGCTTCGGACAGTTTGAATGTGTCAAAAAATATTTAAATATTACATGTAAATCAGTGCGTGCAGTGGTGTTCTGAAATGAGGAGTCCTCACAGTTTTAAAAAGAAAAAGAAAATTCTATAAATCAAATGTTAATTCCCAGTTACACTTAATATTGACACATTTTCCTGGTTAAATAAACATTACATCAAATATGCTAAACCAAACCCTGTTCTATTTTGTATTTTTACATTATTAAATTAATGTTATTAAAAACAAGTATAAATCTCACCAGTTCAGTTTTTTAAAGCATTTTTACATCTATTCAAAAGTAATAACTGAATGCAGTGACAATTTAAACAATATATATGTTTATTTGTGAACTGAAGTTCAACTGTTTTTCAGATCATCAAGCTCAGGAAAATACTGCTCACAAACATGAAGATGTACCGTTAATTTCACCAAGTTGATTGCTCAAAAAAAAAAAAAGTAATCATGCTTTCAGGCCATTTCCAGTTTGACTTTGAGGTGGTCTTAAAAGCAGTGATATTTAAGTGGCTGAGTTGTTTGCTTTTTAATCAGACTTCGGTAACACTTTATAATAAGGTTCGTTAGTTAACATTAGTTAACTACATTAGGTAATATGAACTAATAGTGAATAGCACATATACAGCATTTGTTAATCTTTGTTAATGTTATTTTCAACATTTACTAATAGTTGATTATTTACTAATAGTTGATTAAAATCTTGTTAACATTAGTTAATGCACCATGAACTAACATGAACAAACAATGAACAGCTGTATTTTCATGAACTAACATTAACAAAGATGAACAAATGCAGTAACAAATGTATTGCTCATGGTTAGTTCATGTTAGTAAATACATTAACTAATGTTAACTAATGAACCTTATTTTCCAGACTTCCCATTAACACCATCATTGCTTTCATTCAGGCCGATTCTAAAACATGATTTATCGCACAAACCAATCGTAACCAATCCAACAACCCAATTTCACGATGAAGGCATTGTCTCTTTCAAAGAAACGCTATTTCGGCACGAACCAATTCGTAAATATTTTACGAGGTGGCTAATTTGTACGACCTCACTTGTACGAATTTGTATGATTGGTCTAAACCTAAATGATGGGTAGGTTTAGGGACGGGTCAGGGTTGGGTAATCCGTACAAATTCATACGAATAGAGCATCACAGTCCTGCCCACAGCCGGTGCCAGAAGTAAAAATTCAATACAATTTCTCCATTGACATTTGAGATATAAGCCATAAAAACGTAACAATACATGGTAGACTTAAAACCAGCTACGGATGTACTAAGTGATTGTATATGTAAGCAATAAGGTACGAGAGGCTGTGCTGTATAGTGAATATGTAACGGCTGAAGGGCGTTGTTAGGAACGATGCGAAAGCGGAGTGCCTGTAACCCCTTTAGCCGTTACTTATTCACGATACAGCACTTGCCTTGAGCTTTTATAAAACGGTTGCCACACAATATTAAAGTAAAAAACAATATTAGTGCAACTTTCTTGAAGTAAAATCACTAAAAGCCTACCTTCCACTGGAAAAAAATAGTAACAGCAACAACGTTCCAATGTGTAAAATGGATGAAAGCTCAAATGAAAACAACATAGAACCGCAGTGTTGCGCAGCAATCAATAGAAACCGTTGGGTGAAGCGGTCGTAGCCGTGTTTTATCGTGAATAAAGCACAGCTCTTGCCCAATCAGAATCAAGGATTCGAACTAACCGTTTTATAAGCTCATATACAGTAAACGCCAAAAGTTCATGGGGCACTAACCTTGTTTTAAGATAAATGCCTTTTATTTGCGATGTATTGGAAATTAATAAGTACAGTACTGTGCAGAAGTCTTAGGCACATTTTCGCCTCAAAGACATGTGCTGCGTCCGAAATCTCCCATTACTCACTATATAGTGGACTATATAGTGAGCTCGCCATTTTGTAGTGCTGTCCGAATGTATAGTGATGATTATTATACCCTATATAGTCCACTCAATGTATCCCAGAATGCATTTTGAAAAGTAGTGTACAACCGATGGTCACTTACCTAAGCCCTACATACCATCATCATGCATTGCGCTGATCGTAAAAATAAGTTATTATCACGTGTGGAGTAGAGCATTATAACAAAAACGGCCAGAAATCACTTTTAGTTTTTACATTTTGGAGAAATAAGCTCAATATAATGTAATATATTTATTTAAAAAAATCTTTTTACCCCAGAGCAGGATCGGTACCAGCTGACAGATGATGTAATCAACGGCGCCGAGAGACGATCGAGTAGTGTCCGAAAGTGGCTTCTATTATGCTGGTGAGCTCACTATATAGTGCTCTGCTCTCTAACCCCAATATAGGGGGTAGGGAATAGTGCTTTGAGTGGAGATTTCGGACACAGCTATGGTTTTAAGCCAGTTATTTATATATTTTGTTGTAGTGTCTCAGTAGGAAATATCAGTTTACATTTCCAGACATTATTTGTGCCATTAATTGTAATAATTCAGTGAATTTTTTGAATGCACAAGGATTCTGAGAACAGCCAATGCTCCACACGGAGGTCAGATCTTCACCATCATTGAGTGCATCCAAAATTATATGAAGAAACAGAAAAAAACAGAGACTAAGACCAGAAGAACTGCGGCAATGTCTCTAAGGTAGTGCCTGCCTGCCTGCAAAGCTCTGTGAAAAAGTTTAAGGCACTTGTGTAAAAATGCTGTAAATGAGAAATGTTTTCAAAAATAATGTCATAATCATATATCGATTTTATCAATTCAGTTTTATTAGTTAACTATTAATAAATATGATTAACTTTTCACAGTTAACTAAATCAAATCAATAGGTGTTTAGTACCCTTTACGTTTAAAACAGTTTTTGTCCAGGTATTGCACATAGTTTTTAGTTTTGCCATTTTTTTTTCAAGCGTCTTTGGAAACGTTGCCGCAGTTCTTCTGGTCTTAGGGTGTACTCACAATAGGCACGGTTGCCATGAACTGAGCCCGAGTACGATTGTCCCCTCCCCACTCCCTCTCTGGCCTGCACTCACATAGGGTTTCAGCATTCGTGCCGAAGGACGCTTACGTCATTATGGTGCGACGGTTTTGGGATAAACAAGAAGAGCGGGGCTCTCTGAACACAATTGAGTCCATCGCTTTCTTTGTGGATAATTTTGTGTCGTTTGGTCCACGGAGGTCCACAGCCCTCTCACAGCCTGTTGTTAAACAGATGTGTCGCCTTAGTGGCGCGAAAATTTTCACGAAATCGTGCTGCTCGTATGAGGTGGTTTGCACGACACGCGCCCTGTTCACACTGCATGCGAACCGCGCCCGAGTCCAACTGAACCGTGCTCTGGCCCACCTCTTCCAAGCGGGCCAGGGCCAGCCAATCCAGCCAATGGAAGTCGTGTCTGAAACTCCCACGAAGGTACGTGACTCATTGAAGATTGTGTAATGAGGTAGGGCTAAGTTCATTGGCCGCACCTCTGAGACGCCCCCGCGCCATTGGATGCAGTTGCCCCAGCACAGCCTATGAGCGAGCCAGATGCTCAATGTTTTAGCATGTGGAGCTGCAAATGCGTTTGCTTCAGTAAATCGAGGAAAATGAGTTTCCCTGCACATTCACTATATAAAATTCACTGGAGGAAAAAGTTCAGATTTCATCGTCAGATTTTGAAGGCTCTTTCACAGTGGCTTCAGTCAACTTTAGTGGGGGCGCGGTGGTTTATGGGAGGAGTAGTTCCTTTGCTTGGAAATTAAAGTATGTACACAGGCTTGTACCCTTGACATTTTTTGGATTTTCTCTTCGTCTGTTTCACTTGAAATGATGTTATATGCTTACAGTATGAGTTCAGCCGTAGGTTATCCTGAGACATGCTCTAATGCTCTTTAGATATAGATTTTACAAAATGTCAATAGGAGAAATGAATGGGAAATTTACTTCCGGCACCAACGCTCTTTTGGGCTGTGGGCGGGACTGTGATGCTCTATTGGGCAACTCGTAAAATATATACGATTTAGCATAGTATGTGTTAGTATGAATTTGCACGAATTAGCCACCTCCTAAAATACGTACGAATTGCCGTGAGATCGGATGTCTCACGTAATTTTCCCCCATTCATTCTCAATTACCTCCCACTATGAGGCCGTTTCTCCCTCATATCTGTTTCAAGGTTTTGATAAATTGTGGCATTTTTTATAGTTTAAAGGTGCATTGCGCAACATTTTATGTTAAAAATAGCCGTTTTCTAACCCATACATGCTGAAACAATCGTCTGATGGGCTGAATGAGCCCTTCTCTGATCACTGCGATCGCCTCTATAAGCCTGTACAGTGAAATAAATAAGAGGGATTCGGGCTCGAATCTGAGCCTGGGCGTGACGTCATGCGCGTTCACGCTCGCCTGGCTATGTGCCTATGCTTTGCAGGTTAGTGTATTCGCCGCGTTCTCCGTATCAGAGAAGACAACTCGAGCGACGCAACTTTAGTCAACTTTCCCAAAAGTAGAAGATGGATTCAAAGGGGCTGTTTAGCCTACATCTGGTCACTTCATGTGTTTTCTGTGATCGGATAACTTATTCGATCTTGAAAAGACCAGGTTGAATCCAGACGGATTTGAATCCGATAGCTCAAACCACTTGAGGATGTGGTCTGGGCCGTATTCCAGACGAAACTGGACAAGTGTAAATGCATCTGGTTGTTGAAAACAGGCTTTTTCATGTTGTTTTAGTCATATATGACGACGTGCATCACCTGAGCAGGCGAGTGTATTCATCAAACCAGCGCGCCGCAATCTATCGCAAATGAAAGTGAAAGTAAGACGCATACGATTATCACTAAGTTACCTTCTACCTCCACTATCTTCATTAAAAGTAGCCTTAAGAAATGAAATGATCTCATACCAGGGCTTTTGCCGCTCTCTCTTATTGCTGTCTTTGCTGATTTTGAAATAGCCGAAGCCGATGATCAATAAATGCAGCTCATCTGTTGCTTTCGGTGACGTGCACTTCATGAAATCTATATAACGCGGGAATTGAATATCAGATTAATATCCGTTTTGCAAAAACACATTTATGTGACCAGGTGTAATGGAATCGTTTTGATAAATCAGATAGATCTGAGAAAACGCATTGTGGCCAGGTGTAAAAACAGCCCCAAAGAGACCGGCTTGTAGTTCATTACAAACCCCAACGCAAACTCCACGTGAGACAAAGAAAATAAAACTTCTGTCTGTCCAGTGCCAGTCGTCGGAATAAGACGAGAGTCAACATCGGGAAGGCTTTCAACAAACGGAGAGATCTCGGGCGGTCTGCTCTAGGGCTCAAACGATGTTCATGAACGTGTTTCCATAATAACACAATCATAAGTGGATACAGTAAGCACATAAAACAGTTCAACATGGAGATCGATGGAAACAAAAGCCTAAGTTTTCTACTAACGTTACCCCTGTTTCCCCTCACACACACATAGGCCTACATAAGTGTGTAATTTACTCAAATGCCTGCGTGTGTGTATGCGTGTATTCCATGAGCGCGCACGCAGTTTTCGTTTATCGCCAGAGGGGGCGTAGTTTTGCAAAACTCTGAGACTTGCGTTATGCTCCTTTAATATCCAGTATTCCCATAATACTTTTGTCTTTTATGAGTTTAATGAAGAACATTCTGTGTTTCCATTTGCTTGACAAAACACCTAAATCCATTGACGTGTTTACATTGAGCACATACTCAATTCACAATTTGAGTAATTTGAAAGGTAATGGAAACGCGGCTACTGTCACTTTAGAAAAATTAGTGATTACACTTTTTAATGTTATATTTTGTAATATTTGCATTGTTTTATTTTTGTGGCACTGCCTCCCTTGCCTCCTCAGAGGAAACGGCCCTACACCTACAGTATGAATATATACAATGGCTCCCCAAAAAGTATTTGGATTTGAAACACTCACTTAGGAATGCCTGTAAGTCGATGCATTAAATATATAAAATGTATATGTAAAAAAATAAAAATAAATACACATATATATATATATATATATACATATATATATATATCATATATATATATATATATACATATATATATATATATATACACATATACACACACATATATATATATATATATATATATATATATATATATTAGGGCTGTCAGTTAAGCGCATTATTAACGGCGTTACGCAAACCCATTTTAACGGCGTTAATTTTTTTATCGCGCGAATTAACGGTCTTTTTGTCCTAACAAACTTTGTCGTTTTTCACATACTTTTGCAACAGGATGCAGCATGCGTCCTGATCCATTTCAGCGTCTCGCGCTCGTCATCCACTCAAAGCCGGCTCGCAAGCCCAAACGAGTGTGTGCGGCGTGCCTGTTAGTTTTGTTTGCGGCTCAAGCTAGGATGCACGACTGTGAACGTCCTTGCTGCAGCGCAAACCATTGACATGAATGTGTTCAGAGCGCAGCGCGAGGGACGTTTTGTGCCGCACACACTCGTTTCAGCTTGCGAGCCGGCCAAATAGTAACGTTATGCTTTGAGTGGATGACGAGCGCGAGACGCCGAAATGGATGCCAATGAGATTCTGAATGTAAAGTTTACTTTTAAAAAGTTGCCAAATTGTCCCATTGACAAGACCAAAGTGATCTGTGTGTTTTGTCATTATGAACTGAGCTATCATCATCACAGCACGTCCAGGAAACACCACTTGATGATGGCCAAGCAAACACACACACACACAAACACAGATGATGCAATTCTCCACCCCTCGTCAATATCAGGACCTCGTCAGTATTTCTTTCACCCTTTTATTGATGGACAGTGTTACATTGTGTGAGAGATTATTTAGGCTATATATGTTAGAGTGAAATTGAACACTATTCCAATGTTATTTTCAATAATAATAATAAAAAAAACCATTTGCACTAAACAAGCCAATCCACTTTTCCATGTTGATAAGAGCATTAAAATGAGAAAAAAATGTAACAAAAAGAAATCAAGACATTAAGAATAGATAAAAATGTGCAATTAATCGCAAGTTAACTATGACATTAATGCGATTAATCGCGATTAAATATTTTAATCGTTTGACAGCACTAATATATATATACACATACACACATACACACATATATATATATATATATATACACACATATACACACATATATATATATATATATATATATATATATATATATATATATTACAGCCTGTTCACAACAATAAACGGTAACTACAATGATGTCTATATTTATTCTAATCATGCGCTGGCAGTTTTGGTGTCTGCCGCTTTAAATGCTCAAGAAAAAAAATCATTCTGAAAGAGATACCAACTATTTTGTTTCTCTGTGCCAATGTTGTTTATACGTTTTTAAGAACTAATCTGTATTGTTCTTGGTGTGAACAGCTCTTTAAGGTCATTCATTCTAAAGAAAAGTCTGAATATTTGACAAAAAGAAATTTGTTGTGTGTGTAATGCTTTAACAATAGATGTGTGTTGAAGATGAAAACAGTCCGTATAGTGTTTGTTTGTGGTTTATGTTGATGGTTAATGTGATGAACTACATAGTTACATCTGCGTGCAAAACTATTTATCATCATTGACACGTTTGCTTTTCTTCATACACATAAAAGGCCAAAAATAAATCCTGAAGGCTGCCACACACATGACAAATCATTAGGTGCAAAGATTTGTGGCATTTATTTAATTTTGAGGTGGCTTTACTCAAACACCCTTATGCCTTGCTAAATGTTTTCATAACCTCTGTCAGGATATGAGAGAGACCACCTCAATCTCATTCCTGGGAATTAAGAAGGAAAGAGTTAAATATGTTAGAAGTGCCTTGTATGAATTATTCAAACGCATTATGTTTATCTTTACATCAAAACAAGAGTAGTGCCATTTCTCTTCATTTTATACTATATTTCACACACACGCCTGTTGATTGTTGTTCAGCAAAGTGCAAAGTGTTTTTCAGGTAACCTAAAAAAAGTGATGTGATAACATCTAAATGAACAAGTTTTGTTCAGTTACATCAGGTTAAACCAACAAAGGTTTAGATCCTTGAGTTAATAACTGTAGGTTACCACAATAGATAGTAATGCATATTTCACCATTTTGAAGTTACAGTATGTTGTCATAAAAAAGCACAATGACATATAAAGAGGACAGTTACATAGAAATATGAGTAAGGGTCTAAGGTCATCTCTTCTGTAACATCAGACTCTGAATGATTAAATTCTGTACAAATGTACTGCATGTCATCGTCCTATTCCTGCCAGCAAATAGAACAGTGCTTCCTTATTTTCTGTTGTGTTGTATTTGCATTCTAACATGTTTCTACCATTCGAGAATTCAGTTAAGCGCTTCTAGAGAACTGTTATTTCTCTTTCTGTTTCTTAGTTCCTCGTTGCTACAGGCACTAGAGAAGCGGAATGTATATTTTATGAGGAAAAGATTGTCTAACTGGTGGGTCAGAGATTGACTAGAGTGATTGGCAGACACTGTTTAGCATATTGAGCTTTTGTTGTGCGTGCTGTAGCAATAAATAAGGCCCCAGTTAGCAGTCGTTTGCAGTCCTATCACAGCTCTCGGCCCTATTCAGAGGAGATAAATGTGATTTAAATTAATAGCCAGTCCTAAATAACTCCTCAGATGGTAAACGATGCATTTATCAGATACAGACAGCCAATGTCCCTTGATTCATGGGCCCCTTACAACATGAAGGGAGCCTACAAAAATTGTTATTACTTTTTAATAAAGTGTAGCAGCCGCTCGTCAGTCATTTATCAGAGGAGCTCGCTAGTCAGATGATGCCGGTTTCCCGTGCAGTGGAGGGGCAGACACATGAAATATGGCTCTCTGCATAAAAATATCAGCGCTGAAGGAAGAGCTGTGTGGGGGAAAAAATCTTTAGCCTCGCTGTGAGGATGGAAACTTGTAGACCATTGCAACCTTTAAAGATACCATTTATTGAATTTTTGACATTTATTTAGAGAATTAGAAAAAAAAAGATTCGCTGACACTGTAAAAAGTGAAAATGTGTGTGGATTGAGGAGCTGTTTCCACATGACCTTTGCTTGGATAATTCAATCATGCTATTATTGATAATAAAAGTTAATTTGGTAACATTTTACAATAAGGTTCATTAGTTAACATTATTAATATATTAATGAACATGAACTATGTGTACTGTATTTGAAGAGTTCAGATGCAAAAGCCTCTTGCCATTTGAATTTTCTTCTAAAATGACCATTTTTATCAAGCTTGTATATTTAAGTTCTGTAATTTCACTTAAATGGCAATGAAGATTACCTATTAATTGTCATTTAAGTGAAATTTCTGAACTTAAATATACAAGCTTGATAAAAATGGTCATTTTAGAAGAAAATGTCAAATGGCATTTAGAGGCTTTTGCATCTGAACTCTTCATTTGTTAATCTTTTTTTAACTTTAGTCAATAAAATTGCAGCTGTTCATTGCTTGTTCAAGTATTAATAAATGTTGAAATTAAAGAGCCCCTATCATGGATTTGAAAATGACTGTTCATATGATGTGGAATATAGCTCTAAGGGAATGAAAATATCCTGCAAAGATTTATATCTGAAAGTGCACCGTATATAAAGTTATTGTCTTTCAAAAGTGAGAGTCGACTTGGAGTCTATGAAATGAATTGTTTTTGAAATCGAGTCATTAGCTGTTACATCGTGACGTAGATACATATTGGTCGCGTGAAGTCTACACATTCAAATACTTCATCATAGCATCATGTTGAGAAGACGCTGTGTTCTACAATGCAAATATAGTTCAGCCAGTTTGTTTTCATTTACCAGGGACGAGCATGTGAAGAATCGGTGGTTAGAGTTCATATTTGCAATGATACCACAACAGTATAGCCCGATTGTGTTCTCATCATTTTAAATATGAAACGTTAAAAAAAAATTGAATTCAAATGTGGATTTGTAAGCGGTTGTTCCTGAAGGAGGGCTCAGTAACTTACTTACCCAGTGTATGGTGTATATTGTTGCTTTTATGGGTTTTGAACGATTTTGTAACGTCGGGGCGCAAGAAGTATGTGTGTGCGCGCGTGTGTGTATGTTACGCTCAGCGCAGCTTCTAGGTCTCCAATGTAGTGTTGCACGGTGTACGATACTTCAAAAGTATCGCGATACTCGGAAATTAAAAACCTCACGATACCTAAATTTATTAGTATCGATGCTTTTATGAATGACCGCGTTCCAGATTTGTAAGAGATGTATTTCATGTTGGTGTGTGCCACGCACGCTTCCAGTCTCTCCCTATGAACGTCTGTGTTTCTCCTCACGCACGCAGCAAAGAAGCTGCAGCTGTCATGAGACAAACACTACCGCGAGACGGCTGCATGCGCGAGCACACGTGATCAGTTATTAGCAACACAATCCAGCGGCCTGAACACAATAGTCTCTGCAACGGCGATAATTTGAAGCGCACATCCGTGTGAAGACGGTGCGCGACTGCGCGAGCCACAAAAGACACTGTATCCATGCAACTGATAGCAGCGAAAAAGAGCACTGCTTGATTTAAAAAACAACAGATTTTAGCACTAGATCTCTTATTTAATAGCGAAATAAATGAATTATCTGCGAGTTAACTGGAGATGTTTCATTTATTTTTGTATTAGGTGTACAACTTTTCCCCCAACTTTCATAGATAGCATAAATAATTTGCAAGCTGCTAAATTAAAGGATACAAAACATCAGCAAAATGATCTATCGGCTATATGATTATAATTAGAGCATGTGCATGTCAGTGATTTATTTATATTAGGTTATTACAGCATTAAAGAGCACAGACCTATGCAAAGGAAGTGCATGTGAAACGCCTTGTAAGAAATACTTTCCTTTTCAGGAAAAATATCGAAAAGTATTGAAATCGCAATACTTGACTTGGTAATCGGTATCGAAACAATAATTTTGATATCGTGACAACACTACTCCAATGTCAATTTTTTTTTAAATATGTGAAATGTTTGTCTCTGTTATTGGAGTTCTCATAAAGAATAGAGTGTCTTGTTGTACTGCAGTGCTTTATCAATATGTTTATGCGTTATGCTAACAAACAATAACTGACTGGGTCTGTCATCTGACCAATCACCGCCGATTAGCGTCACGCAAAGGAGTGGTTTGGGAAAATGAGTTGCTGTACGAATCATTTGGGAGTCGGTGAGCAAATCAGTTAAAAATAAATGCATATTATAAGACAAATAAAGTGTTTTTTATCCTCGCATGCATGTTAAACTGTTTTTGGGAACTCCTAAAACAAAAATAGGAACATTTCAAATGCTATGATAGGGGCTCTTTAACATCAGCAAAGATTAATAAAGGCTGTATAAGTGCAGTTCATTATTGGTTCATGCTAACTAATGTATTTAACTAATGTAAAGTGTTACCGTTAATTTAGATGTCACCACATTTTTAGTTTCCGTGGCATTTTTTGTGTGCATCAAGTTTTGTATTTTGACCAAAACATTTTAAAGTAATGGTGCATTCAAATCAACCTAGGAAGTTCGTATTTAGGATTTGAGAAGTTGTAATTACATCATCACATGTTCAAATCAAGATGGCAATGTACCTTTTCTACATAAATTCAACAAGATTTTTCGACTTCACATCCACAAAAGGATGTGCATCAGGGTGAGTTTTTTATATTTTTATTCAATTTCTGTAAACTGAATCGTTGGATGTTCCATTGTAATTGTACAATAATGTGGTGTTCTGTACATATGTAACATTAATGTGGCAAAATCCACATCCATTGTTTTCTTACCGACACTCTATCGACTTAGAAGATCAGGCTTAAAGGAAATCCCAAGTTTTCCGTTTGTAATTAGAACTTTTAAGTGACGTTCATGTGTGTTAAACTCACAAATACGATATTTCCGGCTTGAACGCATCATAAGTACAGTGATTAGTTGGTTATAGTTCATGGCTCACATTACATTAAAGAAAAAAAGATATGTATAGTTACTTGATCACAGATTCCACCTTGTAGAAACCTGCTTACATCCCAGCCACGTGACCAAAATGCCAAGCGGCGGGGAAACAGACATCACTCATGCGGCCAGTGATTTAAGAGCTCACCTTGACCTTGTTCCTCTGATGGAAATAAACAGATCAACCAGCTAATTTCTCCAACAAATAAGTGTGAGCCCTTTAATTTCGACGCCCGACAAACAAGCTACGCGAGGAGTTTTCCTCCCTGTGTATCGGTGCGCAGTTAAGCCTCTCGCGCAGGTAACAGTCAATCCATTAACCTTTGCTTTTAGCTCAGGCTCCAGGTCGCTGCATCCCCCCTACCCACCCACCTGAGCTTTTAATACATTTTTCTTAATAGTTGTTCTCCCGTGAATGAAAAGGGCAACTCGCCTCCTCTTGACATTGACTCTGCCACAGTCATAATAAGGTTTCTCCCTTTCTTATATCATCAACAGTAACCCATCGCCAAGCAGCCCATCGTGTCTGTGTCCGTGGCTGTCTGCAGTCATTTCAGAGAGGTAATATGAAAGGGCTTTTGAAGGCAGAGGTCATGTTAAATTGTAACGCAAATGTTATTCCTCAATTATCCAACTGGGGTAAATGTCAACTGCTCGAGGGGGAAGATCTCTCTCGTTCTCCGTTTGTGTGGTTTTTAATTGTGTGCGAACCGCCCCGTACGTCTCCCAGGGGCCCCGAGGAGTCAGGTGAGCGCTCGTGTGGGTTCCCGCAAAACACTCTCTCTTTGCCGTATTGGTTCGGGGTTTTTCTTTACTCCTTGAAGCTGGTGCAACAATACGACAACAAACAAATATGACAACAAATCAAAGCTCTTGCTGTTTGGCGGACGAGTCAGGCCAAGCGCTGTGGATATTAAACACTTAGACGCATTCCTGTGATAGCTGGAACTCACTGCTGTAGTGAATTTAATGAAAAAGCCCGGGATGATTGGCAGCTGAATGGCTTAACGAACAAAAGGGGGCAGTTTGGATGGGAGGTCAGGAGTGAAAGGGAGCGCTCTGGGATTTCTCCTAAGGCCACTGCATATTACCCGTCCACTACATTTATATTTGCAATAACAAATTGACTTGAATTGGGCTAAGTGGAGATCAAGACCCGGTGTGGACAGTGCTTGAGACGGAAGGAGACGGGTGTGGACCTCACAATAAATACACACATACTTATCCCTCTGCTGCTCTTCATGTGTCAGATGACCAAATTTTATTTTTTTATTTTTATGAAAATAATGTACTATATTTTAGTTCAATATTATTATTTTTTTATTTTGTATTTTTAGGGGATTTAGATTGTTTAGGGTACTGAATTATATTTACGCTGTATTTATAATCCATTTATTCATTTTTTTAGCATAGACCTGAAAATTGAATTTCCAAGTCAAAAAAGTTGAATGCTTTAGAGCACAAACTAAAGTTTGATTTCTTTTCAAAGATGACACTTGGCAGATTTAGTTGTAATAAAGTGAACCTACATTTACTTACGTTTATTGTTATGAAAATTATATTTTCAAGAACATGCAAACTCTAAAACTGTGAGAAAAGCAAAGACAGATCTAAAGAAGAGCTCAAAATTTGAGCCTGATATCTAAAAAACAAAACAAAAATGCTTTCAGTAAGATTTTGTTTGACCGCAGTACCAAACATTTCCACTAGATTCATCTCCCATTTATTTCCAATGCGTCATTTTTAACTGCGAGTTCTAGTGTGACTATTTTTTTCAAAACCATTTAACCAGTTTGAACCATGCCTCTGATTTGTTCTGTGTTCGCAAAGCAAATGCCAAAACCTTTACCAAGTTTCATACCATTCAAATGAAAAATAAATAAATAAATAAATAATATATATATATATATATATATATATATATATATATATATATATATTAGGGGTGGAGCCGAATCCGAATACGGTATTCGGAAAGGCACAAATAACGTGTTTTTTACGAATACTTATTTCGAACAAATACTTAAAAAATATTTGTATTCGGGAACAAGAAAAACTTTATATCAAAAAACTGTTTCCTCACGCAACCGCAGTGCGCGAGTGACGTTCAGGAAGAGATGACTGACACAAGCTGCTCCACACAGCAACAGAGAAGGCTCGGCTGAGCGAAACAACACTTAACTCCATCACTATTTTTGTTGAATTAATGTTTGTACCTTAACTGGGTTCCGGATGCAGTTTATAACGTTCGGGAAGAGAAGTTTGATCGGGAGATTATTCCATTTCGCTGCAGTATTGACCTCTGCAGTCGTGTTCTCTCGTGTTCACTCTGTTTACGTAGCTCTGTTAGCTCAGTAATTATTTGTTTTTATTACATGGCTTGGTTGAATTCTAATCTAGAATGCGGTTTGTTATTTCCATGGTTATTTCTTAATAACAGACCGCTGCTAATTATAACACATTGCCATGGATTCTAAACGTAGAGACGTAACGAACTATTTTTTTTTAGCGGAAGCAATACAATCATTTTTAAATCAATAAACTCCTTTTTAATTCAATATTTTGAGTCAAATTATTGATTTATTTGTTAGGTAGCAATGCAATAAGCGGGATAATGTATAGCGAGGCGGTTGTTATAGCGAATACAAACCCTTCAGATTCAGGCTGATTCAAAGACCCCTCCGCTTCGCGTCAGCTCATAATCATCCGCCTACATTTACATTATACATTATCCCTAACTTATTCTGTCTGTTCAGCGTCCTCCAACAAGGACAGGTGGTGGTGGGGTTCATAATGTTCACAATTGTATTTTAATAGTTTTTGGTTTAATCATGGATGAGGTTGGCTGTTATGTTATTTTATTTTCGAATGATACATGTTCAATGCTGTATTTATAGAAAAACAGCAACCAAAATTGCATTTGCATAATTATTATAATGGATATAATTAAAGAATCCTTACACTATATCATAAATTTGAAGTGTAACCATAAGTGTAACCAAAAAACGAATGTTTACCCCTATTTTGAACTCGAATACAAATACAGATACAAATACAAATACTTTTCCCCCTCAACAAATACAAATACAGATACAAATACCGGCTGCTTTGCACACCCCTAATATTATTATATATTATATTGTTGTTATATATATAATGTTTTGTTAAAGTAACATCGTTAAATTAGTCCAGGTGACTACGGTGACTTTTCGAAGCCGGCAAGTTTCAATTCCTCAAGAAGCCTATGGACTAGTATGCAGGAGTGATCCAGCTCTCAGATTTAAACAAAAATATCTTAATTTGTGTTCCGAAGATGAGCGAAGGTCTTACGGGGTTGGAACATCATGAGGGTAAATACTGACAGAATTTTTATTTTTGGGTGAACTATCCCTTTAACTACAGTTTACAAATTGACCAAAGATTGATTGATATTTTTTTTTTTTTTGGCAACCATGACTAGACCATCTATTTAGCGTCAATTGGTAATATATACTCTAATGCATACATACAAATTCTTAATTTATGGTCTGTTTATTTATTTGTAGAGGTTTGGATTCAGATCTTGGGGTTCCAGATCCCCAAATTTGCCACATATGCAGTCAGTGTGAATGAAGTCAGTGTGGTGGGCTGATAAAAGGCCTGAGCGTCTGAATGAGACACTGTCCTTTACAATATGGAGGTTTTTATGACAGAGGTCAGACTCCATGGGAGCAGCCGCTTTTCAGTCTTTGTATCGCTTTCAATCTCAACATGACAGATGGAGACTGCTGTCTATTGTCATGTGCTTCTAATGAAACGGATCTAATAAAAGGACAATCTCAAAAATATTGTGATCCCTTAGCCAAATTAGAATATAATTTGACTGCATTAGAAAGATTATTCCCTTTTATAGAGATGAACGAACATTGATAAGCATTATATAATAAACACAGCAAACTTTAATGAATGCTTTGTATTTGTATATAGATGTCAATCATTATCATGACTATAAAATTCATTACATTTGTCCTAATTGTTCATATTCGATAAGCTATTATCAGAAGCACAGTTGAATTTATATTTTCATTAGCACATACACACACAAAAAAAGACACAATAGAGTCTTTCTCGGTGGCTTAAATCTGTTATTATTCCATATTGTTCTTATCTGGCTGCAGCGCTATAGCAGACATTGTCACCGTTGTCCCCATGGATACTGCTGATGCTATCCTCTTATCACTGTAATAAAACTAAAGTGCTGGGCAGGAAATTGAAAATGTAGCTGGACAGGAAATAACTGTGCTCTGTCATAATCTACGGCCCAAGAACATGTGTTCATCCGCATGTTGTCACACTATCTGATGCCGCCTGCTTTGTGGTCAGTGTTTCTCCTTCCTCCCTTGCGCTTTATCAGGTGCCTGCTGCTGTGAGAGGTCCTGTTGTCTGCTGGGTCAGCACTGTCCTCTGGACACTCGTGAAAGACACTACCTTCATAGGGAGCATAGGGCTCAACAAGGCATGTGACGTTTGCATCACGTTCTGTGCATCAAGACACCTTTCTAGTCTGCTCGCTGATTCATATGGCACACAAAATTGGAAATACTTATAGTTTCAAAGTCATCATCTGAATTCTACAGGATTTCCAGGAGACGTGTGGGTTGCATTCCTTAACGGTCCACCTTATAAAAAACTGTCATGATGCCAAACCCCCTTATGGAAGAAGAAAGCTGTTGTGTTTACAAATGGGACTGAGCACCTATCAAGATCAACTAAATACTGGATTTTCAAAATTATGTGAAATTCATTGCATTGACTCTTCAAAATACGCAACGCAAAACTGCAACGCAATATGGCAGAATATGTCCCGCCTTTTAAGTAAAAGTCGTTGCGTCACTGCAGCTGTCGTTAGAAACCCTGGTTTCCATAGAAACCTGAAACTCGCGCTTAGTGTACATACGGCATTGGCTGGTCTAGATTGAAAAATAAGCTTTTTAAAATATTTGAGCATAAGAAACAACATTTATAGGACAGTTCATGTCAGATTATGTTGCTGATTTGAAATATGTCATTTAATTGTGAGTTCGGGAAGCAGTTTTTGAGATTAGAGGATTCCCACATTTGAATAAGATAGGACTTGGATGCCCTGAGGCAAATTCAACGGATAGTTCACTTTGAAATTAATTTTTGATATGTTTTAGCTTACCTCAGAGGCATCCAAGATGTAGGTGTCTTTGTTTCCGCAGTATTTTCATTTCTGACATTTTCAGTCAAACCGTTGTTGTCTATCAGTCACACACTGGAGGCTAAGGGATCCACCAAAAAGCATGCACAGAGAAGTCAAAATTAAACATGATTTAATGACTCATAAATGTAAGTACACATTGAAGGCCTAAGACACAAAACGAGCGGTTTGTGTGAGAAAACGAACAGTATTTATATCGTTTTTACCTCTTGTAATCATAGCCATGACAAAATGAACTGACGGCACGGGCGCTTCGGTCTGCGCATGTGCTGGAAGTGATTGCTTGCGCGCCTACGCTGGCCTACGTCACTCTTTGTTTATCCAGAGATTTCAGAAGTTTTACCTTTCACTAAACATATTTCGATATGGGAAACCGCAATGGAAGACGAGTTTCGGTATATCTAAATATGTTTAATAAAAGGTAAAACTTCCGAAATCTCCACGTAAATATTGAGTGACGTCACACGGAAGCGATCACTTCCAGCGTAACATTGAACTGATTCAGTTCGGTTCAGTTGGACATTGCACAACTGATTCAGATCACTTGGACGTCAATGTGATTACACGAGGTGAAAACAATATAAATACAGTTCGTTTTGTCACAAAACGCTCGTTGGTGTCTTAGGCCATCAATGTGTACTTACATTTATGAGTCATTAAATCATGTTTAATTTTGACTTCTCTGTGCATGCTTTTTGGTGAACGCCCTTAGCCTCCAGTGTATGACTGATAGACAACAACGGTTTGAATGAAAAATGTCAAAATTGAAAATACTGTGGGAACCATGGAGTCCAGAACTTCTACTGTCAGTCTAGTCTGGCTATGCGAGACTCTGGATGGTCTTTGAAGATAGAGTAGAGTGAGTAGAGTAGAGTAGAGTAAAGTAGAGTAAGAGAGTAGAGTAGGTCTTCATTAGTCATTGTTAAAAGAACGAACAAAACACGTTTAGCAGCTCTTCAGATTTAGCAGTATAACTAAATCTGAAGAGCTACTAAATGTGTTTCATTGTTTCTTTTAATGAAGGTAACGAAGACAATGTTGATATCCCTCAATCCAGGGCATGCAGTTTGGTGGATGTTTAAAGTAGTAGAGGAATTTATAAATGTCAGTTTTTTGCATTTCTTTCTATGATTCCACTTGTACAAAGAAATAAATCTTGTAGTCATTACATGTTTGCTGTAAAGCTTACTGTAAATTGTTCTAGACCCTTAGTGCTAAGACTTTAAAATGCACTGAAATGAGTTCGAACAACAAGAATTATGATGTAAATATCTGAAAGTAAGCAGCTCTGTTCAGTCTCTGATTGAACCAGCATGCTATCATTTACAGCTCATTTGCATAGAAGGGGGAGGGGTGGTTATAGGTGTTGGTGACACAAGGCCGCCCTCTGTCTGAAAAGGAAGAAATTTCTTTCGTTCGGTCTTCTTTTTTATCCACCCTCACAGCTGATTGCATTTTTTCAGCATTGCACAAAATAAGATCAACTAGTATCTGCAAACAGAAGCTGTATAAGATCTCCTTCATCACTTCTAAACATGCTCCACAAAGTCACACAATACTGACTGCCTTCATTTCCTACACTAGCTCTGTTTTTGCAGCATTTCATTTAAGGCATTAAATGCATTTTTTTGTGTCTAAATATTTGTTACAGGTCATTTGTGAATCCTGAATATCCTTTTCAGCATTTCATGCCATGAGAAGCCATGAGATACATTGAATCCTCTGCTCTAAAACGTCAACACAGGTCTTAAGGCTAAAATATGATCTCCTCTATGGTCAGCGAGACTTCATTCTACATTTATGCGTGATGGCAAATGACCGGTTAAGACGTGTTCTTCTCTTTCATCTCATTTTCAATCCATACAAACTTCAGCCATTATTAGTTTCTACAAAGGCCTTTTCCTCCATGTCTGCCTTTCGCCTTCTAGCTTGTAATTGGCTTTCAGTATCTGAGGAAATGTAAGAGAGAGAAGAAAGTGTCAGGGAAAAAGAGAATGTCTCATTTGCATTAACTTCATTACCGCTCTCTTAGAGTTATATTTAAACAAGTCCCGGCCACCGCACACAAGAGCTTTTTCTGAGAGGTGCCGAGTAGCCCTCGGCTCCCCCCTTCTAATTGATGTAAATGAAAAAGCACAGTGAGCTCAGGAGCTTTGACCTTGTTATATGGGGTGGCTCACCCCAATTAATCAAAGATTCTTTCTAGATGCTTCAAGCTAATAAATAGCGGGGCAAATCAAAAGTCCTGTGGTTACTGGCTCTGGAATGATTACGCGAGTGGACGAGATTAAAGTGTGTTGAAGATGAGGAGGCTCTTCTGATGAAATCTACCCAATGAGGGTGTTAAAAGACCGAAAGAGAGAAAGACATGCAGTCAAGAGGTTGATTGAAAAAAACAAAAAAAAAACATTGTTTTTTCCCCTGCTTAAACACTTTTTAAAAACCCTTGAACCTAAAGACCCATAATGATCAGTGAACTTATGATTTTGTCAAGTAAGTCATGTTCCTGCATCAACATATTTTGTTAATCCTGGAACAACATTCCTGTCAGAATATATAGTCCTGTCCCAACCCAAAACCTTACCCTACCCAGAGGCGTCATGCCCATCCAAACCAAGGAGGCACGGGACAACTCGTATTTGAGACAAATGGATTTGAATGCAGCTTCCAAAAGACAAATATATAATAATTTGGTAACACTTTACAATAAGGTTAATTAATTACTACATTAGTTAACATTAACAAAGAATGAACAATACTTCTTCAGCATTTGTTAATCTTTGGTAATGTTAATTTCAACATTTACTAACACTTTATTAAAATCTTGTTAACATTAGTTAATGCACTGTGAACTAACATGAACAAACAATGAACAGCTAGATTTGTATTAACTAACGTTAACAAAGAATAACAAATACAGTAACACATGGTTAGTTCATGTTAGTTAATGCATGAACTAATGTTTAATAAATGAACCTTATTGTAAAGTGTTACCAATAATTTTTACATCTGATAGTTAACTCTTTAAAGCATACGATCACACCGGTGTGATTAGAAAGCTAACGTTATCAATGGCTAAATTCAAGTCTGCGTTCATGCTTTGGCTGGCTCGTCATATCACAACTTTTTGGTGTTTTCAACCATATAATATTTATTTTGTTTCTGACATTTAAATACAGATAAGTACCATCAACAATTTTTATATATATTTCTAATTTGTGAAATATACACTGATATGCAAGGACGCTGCAATAATCCTTTAAAATATAATTTGACGACATATATCAGAAAGCCTACTCTACACATTGCGTATGTAACTATGAAGTTTACTCTAATCTTAGAATAAAATGAACAGAGCCTCAAAATTGGTGAATTTGTCCATTTCTAAGCTAAAATGTCACACAGCCTATAGGCGATTTTGTGCAGAACCATTGATTTATTGATTGCGGGTGGCTGGAGAATCAGTCCAAACTTTTCCAAAAATATTAATTGAAAAATTAAATAAAATATGTTTGTTTATAGGGTAACACTTTACAATAAGGTTCATTAGTTAACATTAATTAATGTATTTACTAACATGAACTAACCATGAGCAATACATTAGTTACTGCATTTGTTCATCTTTGTTAATGTTAGTTCATAAAAATAAAGCTGTTCATTGTTTGTTCATGTTAATTCACGGTGCATTAACTAATGTTAACAAGATTTTAATCAAGTATTAGTAAATGTTGAAAATAACATTAACAAAGATTAACAAATGCTGTATATGTGCTATTCATTATTAGTTCATTAACTAATGTAGTTAACTAATGTTAACTAACGAACCTTATTGTAAAGTGTTACCAGTTTATGGACTACACAAAGAGACTAGATACTCAAGACTTCAAGACTTAAAGGAGATAATCAATCCAGGACTTAAATTATCCAGGTCTAATATTCTTAATATTCTGGAATAGCGACAGTATACACTATCCGGCCACTTTATTAGGTACACCTGTCCAACTGCTCGTTAATACTTAATTTCTAAGCAGCCAATCACATGGCGGCAACTCAGTGCATTTAGGCATGTAGACATGGTCAAGACAATCTCCTGCGGTTCAAACCGAGCATCAGTATGGGGAAGAAAGGTGATTTGAGTGACTTTGAACGTGGCATGATTGTTGGTGCCAGAAGGGCTGGTCTGAGTATTTCAGAAACTGCTAATCTACTGGGATTTTCACACACAACCATCTCTAGGGTTTACAGAGAATGGTCCGAAAAGAAAAAACATCCAGTGAGCGGCAGTTCTGTGGGCGGAAATGCCTTGCTGATGCCAGAGGTCAGAGGAGAATGGCCAGACTGGTTCGAGCTGATAGAAGGGCAACAGTGACTCAAATAACCACCCGTTACAACCAAGGTGGGCAGAAGAGCATCTCTGAACGCACAGTACGTCGAACTTTGAGGCAGATGGGCTACAGCAGCAGAAGACCACACCGGGTGCCACTCCTTTCAGCTAAGAACAGGAAACTGAGGCTACAATTTGCACAAGCTCATCGAAATTGGACAATAGAAGATTGGAAAAACGTTACCTGGTCTGATGAGTCTCGATTTCTGCTGCGACATTCGGATGGTAGGGTCAGAATTTGGCGTCTACAACATGAAAGCATGGATCCATCCTGCCTTGTATCAACGGTTCAGGCTGGTGGTGGTGGTGTCATGGTGTGGGGAATATTTTCTTGGCACTCTTTGGGCCCCTTGGTACCAATTGAGCATCGTTGCAACGCCACAGCCTACCTGAGTATTGTTGCTGACCATGTCCATCCCTTTATGACCACAATGTACCCAACTTCTGATGGCTACTTTCAGCAGGATAATGTGCCATGTCATAAAGCTAGAATCATCTCAGACTGGTTTCTTGAACATGACAATGAGTTCGCTGTACTCAAATGGCCTCCACAGTCACCAGATCTCAATCCAATAGAGCATCTTTGGGATGTGGTGGAACGGGAGATTCGCATCATGGATGTGCAGCCGACAAATCTGCGGCAACTGTGTGATGCCATCATGTCAATATGGACCAAACTCCCTGAGGAATGCTTCCAGCACCTTGTTGAATCTATGCCACGAAGAATTGAGGCAGTTCTGAAGGCAAAAGGGGGTCCAACCCGTTACTAGCATGGGGTACCTAATAAAGTAGCCGGTGAGTGTATTTGTTAATGTATGTTCTCGATTCAATAAATCAAAAGTATAATCAGATATGATGACATTGCAGTAATTATCACAGTGAAATCTAAAGTAAAGTTATTTTTATTTGGGGGGTTAAATTTGTCTACTTGAAACAAAAACATTTCTGCTATCACCACCTAAATCTGATTGGTTGATTAAAACGTTGTTGATGTTGATCCAGGACCATATTATACTGTAAAATCACATTCACAGTGAACTTATATTCTTGTTATTTATATAAACTCATCAAAAAGAAACGTCCCCTTTTCAGGATACTGTATTTTAAAATTAATTTAGCAAAATCCAAGTAAGTCTTATATCTTTATTGGAAAAGGTTTAAACAATGCAATTATTGCACATGTACATGTGAAACAGTCCTTAAAGGGCAACTCCACCCATTTGCATTAAGCTTTCCATTGTTAGAAACCCAGTTATACTATTGAATGGTCATGCAACACTTTATCATTTTCCCCTGAGACGAGAGAAATCTGCTATTTACCTTTTTCACTTCCTCCAACAATGACGCAAAAATCGTCATTTTACGTCATTGTTGGCGGAAGTGTAAGAGAGGGCGATTTCAGTAAAAAACTACAAGCCCGAGTCCCCACCCTTTCAAACCCGCCAATAGGGGGTTGGACCTATTGCGCTAACAGACCTATCACAGATCAGTGCCAATGCGTTTGATTTCACTGGCAGAAACGTTTTGAAAATGTGGACGAAACTACTGAATACGCTGACGGATGCGTTATGGAGGATTGGGATTAACATTACACATCTTTTTTGGACGCTAAGCTAGCAGGCTCTTGTTCTGTGGAGAAAGCTGAGTAGTAGGGGTTACCGTCCTCTTTTCCTGGACATGTCCGGCCGTCGATGTCCGGGATTCAGCTTTTAATTTCTGAAGTCGCCATTCATTGTTTACATGTAAGTTACAGCTTTTGTTTCAATCTAACTCAATTCCTTATGATTGGTGAATCTGACTGTTGTGTTTACATGAACGCCAAACAAGTGATCGGTTGATGCGTTTTAACATTGCTAAGAAAATCGGCAAAAGCCGGAATCGACGGACATTTTTGGGCGATCTCGAAACACATTTCGGACAGACTCATCACGGAGAATCACTAGTAGACTGTTCTTTACATACTGCGAGGTTCAGCGGTAGGCGTGGCCTCCTAGGGCAGCGAAGCAAATGAATTCTGGGAGTTGATGTTTTTCATTCACATAAGCCAAAAATACATTTTCTGTCTTTTCTCAGTCTAGAAAGCTCCAAATTAAAAAATAATTTCACATTTCTTCTACATAAATGACCCATTTTAAATACACATTCATCTTTCCAGAGGTGGAATTGCCCTTTAAAACACTAACATTTTACAGGCGATAGACAAATAAGGTCACAGTAACAATAATTAGGAGACTAAAGAGACCTTTCTACTGACCTTACAGAACAAAGGACAAATGCCCAGGGTCCCCAGAGTTGTTCAAAAGTTTGGGGACGGTAAGATTTTGTAATGTTTCTGAAAGTAGTTTTTTATGCTCAACAAGCCTGTATTTATTTAATAAAAAATACAGTATAAAAAACAGCAATATTTTTAAATACTATTACAATTTTAAATAAAAGTTACCAATTTCAATGTTTTAAAATCTTTTTTTTTTTCAAGTGATGGCAAAACTGAATTTTCAGCATCATTCTTCAGTGTCACGTGATACTTCAGAAATCATTGTAATATGCGGATTTGCTGCTTAAGAAACATTTCTTATTATTATCAATGTTGAAAACAGATATGCTGCTTCATATTTTCGAGAAAACGGAGATACATTTTAAAGATTTCTTTGATGAATGGAAAGTTTATTTTAAATAGAAATCCTTTGTAACATTGTCTTTTGTGTCACATTTGATCTTTTAATTTGGTGATTTTTATTGGATGTATGATGACCATTCACCTCAAGTTCACACCAGGTGTCTTAGCAGAGAATCACATTAAATTTTAGAGCAAGACCGATATATCGGCAGACCAGATATTATCGGCCGATATTAGGCATTTTCCAAAATATCGTTATCGGCAGTTATAATGGCCGATAAATGAATATTTAAAAAATAAAATAAAAACAGATGAAAACACGCTTGAACCATGTCATAAGTGTTGGAGTTGTATAGTTTGTCCACCAGAGGGCACTCTACACTGTCCCTGTTGGCAACACTCGTTGAGTCGGTCACGATACATACATTGCTTGAATAACAATTAAAGGAGCATCCCCATCTGTTCTCTTAAAGGGATACTCTATTTTATTTGGAAATAGGCTCATTTTACAGCTCCCCCAGAGTTAAACAGTTGAGTTTCACAGTGGTCTCATTTCTGGTCTCATTACCTTCCATAGTAGGAAAAAATATATATACTATGGAAGTCAATGAGACCAGAAACTGTCTTTCGAAAAACTGTTTAACTCTGGGGGAGTTGTAAAATGAGCCTATTTCCAAAAAAGTGGAGTATCCCTTTAACTCAAATAAGCATGACAAAATCTGTGACTATCATGTCCAGTTTTGCTGCTGTTAAATAAGCCAAGAGTGAAGTGGAATTAGCTAGTAATTGTTACGTTACGTTGTTACAGTGTAGTTGACTGACTGTCCTTTTAACTTGTGACAATGTGACTGAAGTATTTCTTTAACAGCGCGTGTCAGTTATAGCAATGAGTCGTATCATATCTCCTTGGCCTGTTATATTGGAAATGTATGTTTTACAATTTTCAGTATGACGTTATCCATTGCTAAATTATGGCTCCTCGTAGACTAGCGAACCACAAAGCTACTGTAGCTAATGCCACTATCATGAGTCTGTTCTATTGTGACAATAAAAAACAAAGTTTCTTTTAAAATGCATTATCATATTTTTTTTGTTAAAACTCATAAATAATTACAAATAACTAATGTTAGGGAAATATGTTAATGTTTTGTTGCGTGTTTCTGAAAAAAAATTCAAATTAAAAAATATCGGCCGATATATCGGAAAATATTTGTATCGGTCTGGCTCTATTAAATTTTGTTCTACATGTCTACAAATAAAGTTTGATAAATGCCCCTCAAATCATGCACATTTTATATAATTTGATCTAACACGTATAATTGTTCCTCCCGTTTCCCCATGATAAAGCTGTAGATGGCTGATAGAGTGAATGGAAACCTACCAATCTCATGAACAAGAAGGACAAAACGCCAATTCACAAAGACGTGAAACATTAGCGGCCCAAGTACTGTGTGAAAAATTAATGACCCCCTCTATACAGTGTCCTCTTGTAATACACCACGATTAGCAGCACTTTTATTTGCCCGCAGCTCAACAACAGCCACGGTGGAGGTGAGTCAGCGTCCACCTGCAAACCAGCCGCTCATAGTCACAGGCCTCTAAAGTGTCACATAAAAGTCATCATGACGCCGGCTTAGCTTACACCCGATCCAATTAGCCGGAGAGATCACGCTGACCCCAGAGAACACGCTCCAGTGTTCGGGCCGAAGAGTCACTTGATCCCGAGTAACGCAACCCTCGCAAAACACTCATTCTGCTGTGTGAGGGAAAAAACAAAAGATGAAGGGAGGGCAGGAAAATATGCCAGAGGGAGGGGAAGATGACAAAAACATGTCAAGAGAGATGACAAGAAAAAAAAAACCTGAGGTAAACATACAAGCCAGGTACAAAAGCGTCAACGCGGAATGTCTGGCCCGGTAATGAAATGAATTTGTCACCTCATTGTCGGTAACAATAGGCCTAATTGAAATGAACCTATCCCTCGCATGCATCTGGCACATTAAGCATTCGCTAAGATATGCTGATTCTTACTCACGCTGAATTATTTAGCTGCTGGTCCTCTCGGTACAAACAGGGATGAACAAAAGATGCTCACGCCAATATGTGCTGAAGATAAGCAAATGAGACCGACTGTCTTCATCATGATCAATCAACAGTAAACTGAGTCCACAAACGTCCCTGCCTGATTCTGCTGTTTGGAATAATCTCATAGAGTTTGGAATTTTAGTAAACAAGATTTCAAACACAATTTCAAAATTCAACTCTTTAAACTATATTGTAGGTTTGTTTACAAGCACTAATTTCCCTCAATACGAATGAATCCAGTCCGATTTCAGGTTTTGAAAGTTATGTTTATATGAGCACTATATATTGCAATAGTCACAATTAGGGGTGTAACGGTTAGGGTTGGGTATCGAGAATCGAGTATCGATTGGAACCGGGACTAACTTTTAGTTTTTCCCGGAATCGTTCAAAAGTAAAAATTTCGATTCCTAGTTCCGATATTCACAGTCTGTCGAACCGGAAGAAGAAACCGCTGAACAAGTGAAGTGTTGGCATAACCACGCAAGTTCGAACATGAGTAGCTTACGTTGGCGGTCCAAAGTGTGGCTTCACTTTTCTAAAAATAACGAAATCTCTGCAAAATGCAACATTTTTGACAAAAGGAGTATTTGTGACAGAAGGAGTATTTCCTTCAGAAAGACCGTTGGTTAGCAAGGTTAGCTAAACTTTTTTGACCCTGCCTCTTAAAAGAATCGGAATCAGAGAATCGTTAGGAACCGGAATCGAAACAAGGAATCAGAATCG
This sequence comes from Hybognathus amarus, assembly GCA_030378365.1. NCBI lineage: Eukaryota > Metazoa > Chordata > Actinopteri > Cypriniformes > Leuciscidae > Hybognathus > Hybognathus amarus. Next base: position 18,418 of record JAQIUQ010007591.1, on the reverse strand, counting down.
GAATCAGAATCGTTCAAATTCAAACGATACCCAACCCTAGTAACGGTACATGTATTCGTATTGGACCGTTTCGGTTCGAGGCTTCGGTTCGGTATGCATACAAACTGAACGGTTGCTTGGACCATTTTTCCTGCCGGCAAAATTCGTGCTGGTGCGGCCAACGCAACGTTGCGCAACATCAAATGGCAAGCGTAATGAAAGCAGAATGACACTGCGGTACTCATTATGTGATTCACGGAACGTTTATCAGTTCGGACTAGCAACGTCTGTGCAGCGCGAGCCGATCTCGATCAAGCAACACTGTTACCACTAGTGCTGGGCGGTTTGACCAAAAATTGATATCACGTTTTTTTTCAAAATCATAACGGTTTTTCGTTTTTTCGGTTCGGTTTTTTTAATTTATTTTTTTTATGCATAGTCAGGTGTTCAATGCATTTTCTACTGGTTAAGAGAGGAATTACTGCAGTAAATTGACTTAGGATGGTCTATTTTACTGTCATTAGTGAATATTGTAGAATAATTACACACTAGTAATACAGGTTTGCATGGCCCCAGAAAATTATGCTGTTTACAAATAAGAGCCATTCATGATTCTAATGAAGTGAGGAATCAAAATGCAAAGACAACTGCAGTCAAAATACAGAACTTTTATTTTAAACAACACAGTTAGAACAACTTGGAATACTTTTGCTAGTTCAAGTACAAATCCAGGAACATTGCATGTTCAAGATCTAGGAAAACTCTTATTTACAAATATATTTTATTTAAACAAATACAAATTTATATTTGCTGTATCGAAAACGTACCGAACCGTGACTTGAAAACCGAGAGTACGTACCGAACCGTGATTTTTGTGTACCGTTACAGCCCTAGTCACAATAGTCATTTCACAACATGTTCCTAGATCAACATTTTGGTTGATCATGGAACACCATTCCAATCAACCAATCAGATTTGAGGGACACGTTTACAGTTTGTCAAGTTTAGACGTACAAAATGTGTTAACCCAGGATTGCTTCTAACTCAGCAAAAGGACATGTGTCTACCCCACCCCTTTCATTTGGATCTGGCTCAATTTTACATGAAGGCTTTTCAGTCTGATTGAGCCATCAATCCGATTACTGAACGGATTATTTGGGTAGGTAAATGTATCCGTGGAGTGTATTAAATCAATGTATCATTTGATTTCAACTCTAAATAAATGGGTCTTAATCATAACATATACATATCAGATTCAGAACCAGCTGCATATTAACCACTGTCATTCTGATATAGATGTTGGCATCACATCTGGCCAGCTAGCGTCTTCTCATAGTGTAAGAGACGCTCTTTCACACACACTACAATATGGTTGCTGGCACGGGCACCCAAGAGGCGTCTCTGCTTGATGTACCTTGCTGTACTGATGAGCCGTGTGCTGACAGTTGACATTTGGTTGGAGAATGGGCTTGGCATGCACGATCTGCAAGCCGCTCCGCAACAAAGGAGACCTGGGAAGGCATCACCAAAGACGCAACAATTCTCCACACAGCAGTCTTTTGTTATGGTGGCCAGGTGCCAGAGTTTGCTCATTTAGCCCTTGCGCAGGACAACCTGAAGCGAACACAAATAAGTTCCAAGAACATTTCGCTAATGTTCTCGGTAAGTTGTAAAAATGACATTTCTGATTGTTCTCAGTGTTATGCTTTAGAGGTTATTCAAAACTTTTTTTTTTCTTGGTTATGCGATTGTTAAGGAAGCATTTCATTTCATCATTCTGCAAACATTTTGGAAACTCTTGAATTTTATCTGAACATTCTGAAACAAGTCAACAATGTTAGATGACATCCAACTAAAACGTTTCAGGAAAAAAAAAAGTTAAATGGCATTTTATGCTAATGTTTCAAGAACATTATTAAAGACCAGATAACTTTGAACTAACATTATATTAATGTTACTGGGATAATGCTTGATCATAACTTGCCAGAACGTGTGTACTTTGTTAGCTGGGTTTTCTGTTAGATGACATTTTCTTTGTTCCTTTCTCATCCAGAAGCAAATTCTCAGCTGCACTTCAGTGCAAACACAGATGTCAGAGAAGGGTTACTCTGAAGGTTGGCACGACAAACGCGACCGGATATTGTTTCTGACATCTTGTGAAGTCGTCTCAATCCTTTGCACTGTTTGGGGAGCGCGGGGTCCTTCAGGGCTCCACTCGTGGGCCGCTGAAATTTTAATAGGCCCCCAGCTCACAAATGCAGGGCAGCATGATGTTGTCACCTTGGCATATTTTATCACTGATCAAACATTAGTAGGCAGATGTTGTAAACTTGTAACTGTCTCATCAGCAGTGGCGGCGGGGCTCGGAGGCACAGGCGCAGATGCTTCATTCTGTATCTACCTTTTCTGTTGGTTTAGGCATACCCACTATTGAGGTCCCTGTTATGATATTTTATAATAAAAGTTGTGAAATAATTCCCTAATAATAACAACTGTACATTGGGCTGCTAAGATGCCACGATAACCGAATCGTCAATGTCAAAAAGACTGAGATGACCAATCAAATTCAAGAAGACGGCATTACCGGTACTTTTTACAGAAACCGAACCAGCAATTGTATAGTAAAAGAAGCATCCAAACTTATCTCCCAGTATAAATCTAGAACAATTGCCATTATGCCGCAAATGTAGTGCACGTGAATATAAGGCAGAAACGTCATGCAATGGTGCGATCAGAAGCATTGTGCTGTAGCGGCTGCATTTTAGTGTGAACCAAACATATTAAAATTGCATTTGCTCATTCATTATGTAAATAGCCTATGCTGCTGGCAGAGTTAATTGCATCCGACATCGTTGTCTTCATCAGGCTGCATCTCAAAAGCGCCGCTTGGACCTCTTAATAGCACGCATTACTTTTTGACTGTTGCCACGCGGGTTTCGCTTTTGTCATTTATTTTTTGACAATGCCACGTGCTGAGACCTGCTAGCCAAGTACCTTCTTGGCAATGATTGATTACCCAATATCTAATTAAACCTGATCCGAATCGCTTATTATGCAGAGAGGAATAAACAAACTGAAGTCAACTGTCAGAGCCGTGTGATTGATGATGCTGCCAATCCAGCTATTGTTTGGCCTAATGTCTTGACGCTTGTAACAACCAGTAGAGCTGCCTCAGACAATGTGCTCTGTCAGTCCGCAACTGATTTGCCAAGCTCACAAACAGATATTTGCTCATTTATTTATTTCATTCTGGGAAGGGAAATATATTATGCAGGACCTTGGTAGATTTGTTGGGTTGTTGGCCCTATTAAACCCTGGGTCCTTGACCCGCCTTCAGGGCAGGCCTGTGTGTTTATACAGATTGAAAAGGGACAAACGTGTGTGTGTTTGTAATGGGGGGTCTATGGAGGTCCAAGGAATACAGAAAGTCAGTTCCACTTCCTAAAACTACAATGTCCTGAAGTAATATAGAAACGAAGCCGCACATACAGTACAATCAAATCTTTGAATCAGTTTTATAATCAGTGAAATAAACCTGCAGTGAGAAATTTATTTTAGAAAATACACATTTTTAATAAATATGAGTTCATGCTTAATAATTAACATCAACATCACAAATGTATCAAGACAACCCTTGTGTACATGCTTTTACAAATTAAAAAGTTACTTATACTTATCATGCTATATAATATGTGATTTATTTTGAGGATGCATACTTGAGAATTGCCGCCTTATTTGAGAGTTTTGCAAAATTGAACGAATAAAGATAATTAATTAGTATTAATACTTTGACTACTGAGGATAATAATCATTGCTCACCATAATAATTTAGCATGATCACTATTTGTTGCATTTGTGATTAAGTACAATTTGTAAAATGACACGCATGTAAACCTTATTATAAGGAAGTGGAATTTTAAAATTACAATCTGCCCAGAGGAATAACGCAATTCTCTTCAACAAACACAGAAGAACAGATGAGAATTTGACCTGATGAAAAATTCATATGCTCATACAGCTCAGGACGCTTCCATTACCAAACATTTGTGAACCCTGACAGAATGGAGGTTATTCAAAGCCACCATGTTCACAAGGTGTTGGAAATTGTTACTTTAATTTATCCTGAGATGATCAACATCTGATCCCTGAGTCAAGTGCCTGTAGGCTTTTTTTTAAGCATGGGGGAAAATGCATGTGTGTAGGTTTAAAGGCCGGAGGGAAGGGTGGGTGAAGCGTTTGACATATATCAAACAACACCGAACTGAGACCGGACAACATTAATCAAAACTTTTCTCATTTCCCCCAAAAATTAATCATTAAATAATTAATTTCGCAGCTACAGGCAGCAGTTGAAGGGGGTCTTGTGCCTTCCTGCTGTTAAAAATTTGTCCTTGTCTGAGGGCTAGATTGATATATTTATTATTTATCAGATTAATCATGGTTAGAAACGGTGCAGGTTGTGCTCATCGAGCTTTATTCAGTGCTGAGTATGTGTATGCAGCATGTGGATGGTCATCATGAAGATTGGGCAATAAAGAGTGGTCACAATTGAGATTGGGCAATAAAGATTATAAAGAGTGGTCACAATTGAAAGTGAGAAACCTTGCCTCAAGGGTTATTTTTACCACAGGCAGCTTTGAAAGAGGGGTCAGATGAGGAGAAGTTGTCATTGATCTGACACCTCTGAAGAGGTCAGTAAGGGTACCGGGGTCATCTCTGTTTATGGAAAGGTCTTGCGTATGCCCAAAGGATATGCCAGAGAATGTCAACCTCTCAAGAATGAAGCAGGAGGTGCGATGCTCATTTTTGTATTCATTAGCCCTTAAAGTTTGTCACATGCACTAATTGACATGCGGCTGCCAAAGGCAATTACATTTCTAAGCCACAATGCCAAAAATCAATGTCATCTGTTAACCCTGAATTTTTGAAAATTGAACCAAATCAAAAAATCTTTGAAAGTCAAATTAATAGTAAAACTCAAATAACATAATACTATTTCAGTTATTCTACTTAAAAATGATCATTTAACTTTGTTACCTGCCATTTATTTGTACTTTCTTGTGAATTTTACTTGCAATTTCAGAGTGATAACAGCTACACTTTTTTTTCAGATTATTGCTGCTTCTTTGAAAATTGCCCACCAAATGAAAAAGCCAAACTGATCCATCAATCCACCATCATTTCTCATTAGCCACAAAAAAGCAACAAACATATCGAACTGCTAAAGATGTAGCCTGTATTTAGAGAAAGACCTTTGAGTGAGTCTGTGCCGCCCCAGGAGCCAAAAGACAAAGGGTGGACATTAGCGAGAGCAAACTCCAGCTCCAAAATCAATGCGCAAAAGTCATCAAGAGAGAGCGCTGGCTCTCAGTCTCCCAGAAGATGACAGTCAATACAGATGTCTGGCACTTACGACTCAAAATCTCGATCGCATTCTTCTGGATCATTAGAGGTTAAATGAAAATTCCCTCATCTTCACACTCGGTTTGCACCCAATCCAGAGAATTTCCTCTCACCTTATTAGACCAAAATGCCATTTTAAGCACTAGCACTGCCATTTCAATATGCAGCAATTCTAAAACAAGAGCACCTCGAGCATTTTTAAAACTCTGTAAATATGTCTTTGTTGAATACTTCTGTTAAATGGCCTCTTTTATTTCAAGTTGGCAGCATTGTAAGGATGCTGCGGCACTGCGAACTGTACCCGAGCAGCTGTGTCGGGTGCCGCATGTTAATTGAAGCATTGAGAGCAAAATTGCTATCCAGCCTTTGGTCCTGGTGTGTATCAGGCAAATAGATCTGGCTGACAATTGTGGGCATAATTGTACATCACACCCGATATTAAGATGAGAAAGCGAGAGGTCGCCCCATCACATCTGTGTCTCGGCCAGGCAATCAAACCGGGTTCATGTCAGTGTGAAAAACCCATTTGTGTTCAGAAACAAAACATTTCCCCCTTCTCTCATAATGGGCTAAAGCGTTCGCTTATCTCCAGCCATGCACAGCCAGACCTCATCAAGGACACGACGTGCACGGGATGCTGGCACCCGAACCGGCAGGAAATCAAAATGAGATTTTGCGGCCAAACGTCACGACCGGCCCCTGATCTTCAGGGACTAACCCTTCGACATAAAGTCATATTGTGTTGGAGTTTTAGTCCCTAAATTTGGCCATCAATTATTAAGCGGCCACAGCGATTGTATAAATGTAGGAAATTACGAGCGTCCACTTTTGCTCTCAGGCAGAAAGAATGCGATACATCGGCTACATCTCCACCTAATGTGCCGGCTCTCTGTCCGAGGGCCCGGAATTATTTATGCATTAGAAAACAGCGTGGCCAGGCCAGAGGAGGCCAGACACATTATTTTAAACCTTTCATAACACGCATCAATATTTCATAAGAAATAAATAAAAGAATGTCGGGCTTGTTTGGAGGACAGCTGTAGCTCTGCGCTTCAGCAGCTCGAGGGACTCCAGGGAGGCCACGCATACCCGCAGTAAAACCCTCCATTTCTTTTTAATCATCCACTTAGTGCATTGTGGGTAGAGGAGCTGTCAAGGTGAGCCAACAGCTTCTTCGATTGCACCGCTGAAAGGCTTTGTCTGAAGAAAACGGAGCCTTTGTTGCCCTGCACCTTTAAATTACATCTTCACTCATTTCCCCCTTCCAATTTCACCTCCGCTGCGGTCGCAGAGAGTCTGGAAGCTGCGCTCTAGCGGAGTAATGCGGTGCAAGTAGGGTCGAAAATGCTCGACGGAGGACTGAAATGGTCCATGGGGACAACTTGACCGTTTTCAGGTAGTATAGCGGGAAGATTAGAAAGGTTTACGAGACTGAGCCATGGATGATCACCCTCATAAAAAATTAAACCTTGATTCTTGATGTTTATTTATGGATGATAAAATGAGTGGAACAGATCACACCCACAGTGTAACAGTCAGGTTCCTCTTCATAGTCTGCTGAAAATGTACAGAATCACATTTATAGACAATGAAACACAAGACTATCTGATCTCCAACATCAACTAATACCCAAGAACAGAATGTATGGTGCATATTTATTGGCCCAACAACAGTGATCAAGCTCCTCTTCTCTGCTGCTTTTATTCACACAACCCTCAAGAGGCCATTGGAGGCTAATCCCAAAGAAGTGAAGGACCACCAAAATGCTCAAATTGCCATGAAGAGCATCTCATTCTTGTAATTACTGCAGATGGAGTTGTCTACTCTGCCATTGCTCAAAAAGATGACTGGGAAATAAATGTTTAGAGTATGTAGCTCTGATGAACAGCCATGAAGGTGATTGCACAACTGTGTAAAGAGAGAAATTAAAAACACTTCTGATAAATAGGGCTGTGCAATATAGCTAAAAATGTACCACAATATAATGTTTCATATCGTTCGGTATGGATAGTTATTTATTTAACTTTTTTTTTAAAGACAAGTAGAAACGTTTAAATTGAGTTTCTTTTTTTATCCACATTATTAAGGCAAAAAAATAGATATTAGTTTTAGCAGTCAAAAACAAAATAAAATTTAAACAAAATCTTCTTTATGTCTTATATTAAGATAAAAAGTAAGTGTTAAAGAAACTTGAACTTAAATAAAATTTACAAATTGTATGCAATAAAGTGTAAAACTAGAACAATCAAGGCAAACTTAGAGGTAGATCAACATCTGTAAGAAGGGATGTAACGATTCACAAAATTCATTTTGCGAAATTCAACATCTGTTTTAAACAACCACAGTCTTTTTCGTACCTCAATTTATGTTTTGGGCTAATTGGAGTATAATAATTAGCTTGGCATGTGTCTAATATTTTTCAGCATCACTCCATCAAGTAAATATCACAGAGTCATCAGCCTGTCACAGTCCTTAGCATCTGTTTCCATATTCTATATATTAGACCTTTAAGAGGCCTAAAGGTCAATTTGTTATCATCTCCAAATCATGTGCATTTGAAAGTCGAGAGGGTAAAAAGGAATAAATGATCACACTAAGATATTATATTGGTTTGTTCCATTTTGTATTTTGAGCAGTGGAGAAACTTGTGTCAGTGGAATTCTGTGAGATCAAACATAGTAAATATTAAATCAATGACAGAAAGAGAAAACCAGTAAATAAATTGAGGCCCTGTTTACACCTGAACTAAAGTCGATCAGATCACAAGTAGACAAGGGAGACACCAGGTTTCCCGTTTTCACCAGATATTTTTATCCATCTCAATTCTGCCCTGTTTTACCCTCGGGAGGTTAAATGTATGGGCTTTTTCAGAACTTTCGATCTAATGAAAGGAATAAGCTCACGCGATAAGATGTCGGAGAAACATATGGAGAGCAGCAGCTTTTGTTTCTGATCAAATGGTCTCAAGACCACGCCAAATTATTTGAGTGCATGTTTGAAATCAGGAATGGAGAAAGAACATTGTGCTTGGTACGTTTTTCGTCGTCAAACCAAACTTAGGTCTTCAGCAGACAATGTTTGGCTAACGCCCTTTCTATATTTTTTCAGCACTTGGTCAGTAGGGGAGAGTAGATGGCCTTTTATGGCTGTTCGAACACATTCAACCACATGAACATCTACTCTACGAAAGCAGTCGAGTCAAATATGGTTTTGACTCAAAATGTTTTAGACCCCATTTACACCTGTATTTAGCGCAGTCCACTTGTGATCGAAATTGACGAAAGTGCTTCTTAATATCAGGACCTGGGATTAGATCAATTTTCCAGCACCATTTACTGGCAAATATAGCAGCTAATTGTAGCAAGAACATTACAATGGACACTTAAGTAACACAAACACCACACAGATCTGTGTGCAATGCTCGATAACCGCTGACATCTCAACATGTATTCTGCTCAGACTGAGAAGTAGTGTTGAACTCCTCATGTCTGTTAGCTCTTTCAAGCCCCTTCACTGCCTCCCACACAAAGCTCGTCTCTACAGCTCTCTGAAACGCTGAAGAGGCTGCTGTGCAGACAGAACGTAGCTTCGATTTGAGGCGTTCAGATCTTTCTTCATGCAGTCAACTGTTTTAGACTTTCTTATAATCTCACAGATACCTCCCCCAACACCGTGGCACAATAATGCTCTCTTTGCTTGCCTTTATCTCCCTGTTCCTACAAGTTGTTTTGAATAAAGTAGTCGTTATCTTCAGGGCCACAATGGCTCCAGACATCCACGCTCAAGATGTTCTATGCATGATGTATTGATCAATCTGTAGTGACTAATGGGGCAGTAATGAATGGAGTAACATTAAGCTAATGAATATGCCTATGCAGACTGTGAATGAAGCGGCTTAGCTCACTGCAATGATCAGCTTGATCTGTTGAAAAACTGCATGCTTTAGATGATGTTGGTGAACCAGGATTTTCTAAGCTGAAGAAATTACAATTGAGATGACTACACTAAAAACAAAAATTAATCGTAAATGAAAGAATATGTAAACAAAACTAAAATTATGATCAGTCATCCCAGAGGAACACTGGATTGCTCAGAGGTCATCCTTACAGAAATATAATTCTTTTGATATTTACATGAGATTTATTCAAGTGAAATTCAAAACCATGGGGTTGCATCATGTTCTACCATTTGCACTACAGAAACTCCAATATATTTCATTTAAGTTTCATTTTGTCTCACAGCTCTCCTAATATGAGAAAACAAAGAAGACTATTGTTTACATACACAAAAAGTATAGAACTAACCATACAGAAGCAGTTTGATGAGAAATGTTTTGGTTCTTAGTGACTTGATTCCAGACATTGGCATTTCTGAGTGTAGTTTAACAGTGATATCTCTTCGACTTCCCTCTATCAAGGGAGACACGTGAGAAATGATTTCCATTTTTCTTCCAATTAATTTAGATAACCTAACATTAATGTAATTAATGTCCCTTAGCTATGAGGTGTACTGCACAGCTTTTATAATTAAAGGCACACCATGTAACTTTTGGCCAAAATAGTTGATGCATATGAGTTATTTTAAATGATTCATCAGGCCAATATATAGCACTTGACACGATCAAATGCTCTGAGCGGGGCTGCTCTCTAGAAATAATAATAATAATAATAATAATAATCGTTACATTTATATAGCGCTTTTCTGAGACCTCAAAGCGCTTCACATAGAGGGGGAATCTCCTCAACCACCACCAATGTGCAGCATCCACCTGGATGATGCGACGGCAGCCATATTGCGCCAGAACGCTCACCACACACCAGCTTACTGGTGGAGAGGAGACAGTGATGAAGCCAATCAGTATGTAGGGATGATTGGGAGGCCATGATGGACAGAGGCCACTGGGCAAATTTGGCCAGGATGCCGGGGTTACACCTCTACTCTTTCGAAAGACATCCTGGGATTTTTAATGACCACAGAGAGTCAGGACCTCGGTTTAACGTCTCATCCGAAGGACGGTGCTCTTTTGACAGTATAGTGTCCCCGTCACTTTACTGGGGCGTTAGGACCCACACAGACCACAGGGTGAGACCACCCCCTGCTGGCCTCACTAACACCTCTTCCAGCAGCAACCTGGTTTTCTCAGAAGGTCTCCCATCCAGGTACTAACCAGGCTCAGCCCTGCTTAGCTTCAGTGAGCAATCAGTCTTGGGCTACAGGTGATATAGCTGCTAAATACCACCTACATAAGTTTGGGAGAAGATGGACCATCTTTGGCCAGGTCATGTGACCAGGAGAATGCCTGGAGAACGTACTCGCTCTACCACAGTCACGTGACCACAGCTCGGAAGTGTCAAGGAATAGAAAACGAGAAACTGACCGTGCGAGAAAACCGGACAAGAGTTCTCAGTCGGTCAGGCTTTCACTTAAAATAGGATAAGAATGAGCATCAAACAGAATTAACCCGGCATGCGCAGACACTTAAAGGGGCCAAACCTTATTTCCACTTGTTATTTACGACAGTACAAATACTCCACAGCGACTCTAAGGGTTGCTGTTTGACAAAAACGAAATTCCTACATTTGAACTAAAGCTCGTACAAAAAGTTACTTGAAACTAAATGTTGGCAAATTAAATTAAATAATAATAAAAATAAATAAATACTTCGCCTTGGTTACTGTAAACCTAGTTCCCTGATGGAGGGAACCGAATTTCTGTCAATTCTGACACATGGGGTCTCAATTGGGAGCCCCAATCACCTGTGTAGAAGAAACAGCCAATGGAATTGGCGACAATTGTAATTTTGACATTGCGGTCAACACTTGTCTAACATACGGATAAACAGTATCAGCTTCAATCATTCAGGTTTATGCTGAGGAGCCGAGACAGTGTCCCAGTGTTTCTGCGGGATACTTCAAGGTTGTGGCAGGAAGGTTATCGACAGTTAATTAGATGTTCTGTATTACGTTCAATGCTATGTCGATACTGACAAATGTGGTCCCTATGGTAAGAGCAGAAACCACTGAAATATGTTGTTAGTGTTGTGATGTAGCATTGCTTACAGCAAGACCGCACCTTGTATGGCCCAGAGACTAAGGAAACTGCTCATTATTGAAAATGTGGGAACAGAAATAAACTCTTTGAGACAAAAATGAAGATTCCCTGCCCGACCATCCTTCAGGGTAAGGAGTGGTGAGATCACCACCTCCTGGTTCAGAGCAGCTCTCTCCATCTCTGGGTTGCCTGTGTCATGGCCGCTTTGATGGACGCATGGAGGGCTTAGCGGCGGCTTGAGAGATGGGCTGCATTGCCTTCCTGCAGGGGGCTGAACATGGCAGCTAGGTTGATGTTTCTGGCCGCACTGGAGCAGGTGTAGAAGCCGCAGGGGGTGCTCTTTGTCGGCATTCCACATCTCTGCAAGGTTTAGCCAGAGATGCTGTTCCTGGACCACCAAAGTGGACATCGTCTGGCCATGCACAGTTCCTGCATCAGCCCCGGCTCAGGAATTACCTTGTGAGGTTCTTTGAGTGCTTTGGTCTGATGGACTGAACAGGATGGCCATCCCATGTACTGTAGAAGCAGCCTGTTCTGCAACACTGTAAGCTTTGTCAAGCAGGGCTGCCGTCGTCTTATAGGCCTTGGATGGGAACCGCGAATGGTTCCTCCAATTGCACGCTGCACCCAGGACCCAAATATATAGCCGCAAGTGCTCTGGACCAGTCGGAGGGTTCCAGCTCAAGTCCGATGCCCGCGCGGCCCAGGGAAAGTATGGCCAACAACTCCTCCAGAAGAAAATAGCCTACTCTCCGATGGAGCCATCAACATCTGGTCCTCAACTGGAGCGTGGAATGGAGTCATGACCGCAATGTCGACATGGTCCTGCACTAACATCTGGCAGTTCAACGAAACACAACATGCTGAAGAAGTGGGAGGTCAGTTGAGATTGGCCTGGCGGAAGCACTCCCACTATATCCCTTAGGTCTCCCTGGGTGTTACCACATGGTGTTGTGCTGTACAGAGGAACTGGACTGGGCAACAACAGCATAGGGGACTCTAGCCTTCATGAGGAAGGAGAGTCGTGACCGCAATGTCGACATGGTCTTGTTCTCGCAATGAGGACATGAACCATCCAAATATGCCATCTCGCATGTCTGGCCTGCAAACATGCTGAGACGCAACCACTCGGCTCCAGAGCAAAAATCTGAAGGAGTGAGCTGCAGGCCAGCTTATATAACTGTATGTCTACTTGCAAATCTCCCTCGACAATTCCATTGGCTGTTTTTCTACAACTCAGAGGTGACTGGGGCTCCCAAGTGAGACTCCTTTTGTCATTATCGACATTGATAATTGAACGTCGAACGTGACTGACAGATAGTGAACTTAATTTATTTTTGTCTAGATAGTCAAAGCAACATTTCTTAATTTTCCTCTAGTTTAACTTGAAAAAAAAAATAACATCAACATACAGTTCGCCACCGCAACTATAAAATATGCATGCCAAATAGGCATAAATTACTATATCTATTTCATTTACGTGTGAACTCGTGAAAATAGAAATACTCCACACGCCTTAATTCGATTTGTGTTTACTTCGAGAATGACTTTTGCTGGATTAAGGTAAGCAGAACTCGCTGTTTACATGGTAGTTTCGTAAACAGAGTTTTGTCTTAATCAAATTAATATCGGATTATTGTTGTCCATGTAAACATACTGAGTGTTTGATGCCTAAACAAAGCAAAATTACCACAAATTAGGCCTACTATCTGTACAAAATCTGCAATCAGAGACACCTTGTGTTGTGTGGGAACCAAATCTTCTCCCTCAGGTCAGAGTATGAGAGTAAAACAAAGAGCTCTAGCCAAATAAAACCCATTGGTTTACCCACTGAAGAGGTGCATCTCTCTGGTCTGGCCGTCTCTCCCTAACATATGTCTTAACAGAGGAAAATTCTGGGTGTTATCTCAAATTTATGGAGCTATTTTTCATACTGTTATAATCGTGCACACAATGGGAACAAGTGGAAAGACTGTAGGGGAAAC
>JAQIUQ010007590.1:25000-115185 GCA_030378365.1 Hybognathus amarus | reverse complement strand
GAACAGTTTGCACTTAAACTGTCTTTTGGACCTTGAACCGTTTGCATTCCCATTGAAGTCCATTATATATAGAAAAATCCTTGTTTTCATCAAAAACCTTAATTTCTTTTCGACTGTAAGAAAGAAATGACACAGACATCTTGATGACATTGTGAGCTAAATTATCAGCAAAAGTTTTTCTTTTTAAAAGTGGACTACTCCTTTAAGTTTAAAACCTTTCTCTGACAACATATTACCACAAAACAAGTAAATCAACAGATTTTACTTCAGACCCTCACTCAATCTTCTTCTCTCGTGTTCACCCCTCACCACTCTCTGCATAACGGTTTAAACGAACAACAATAAACAAATGTTGCGACTCTGTCCTTTGTCCTTTTTACAGTCTATGCTCTTGTCCCATGTAGCTTCATTCCGATGATTGAAACAAATATTAACATTATTTTCATTTTTACAGTATATAGACACCGACATTGAACGCTCTGAAGCGAGCTTGTAGCTTTTTCATGGCATGAAACGGTAAATAATCGAACCAGTGGGAGCCGGAACTTGTCTACATCATGCAATATCCCAGCAAGCGCGCCGCGTCTCCAGTCGGAAAGCAGACAGCCGCGCCAATGCTACGCGGGCTTGTTTTTCCACATTCGAATATTAATTTTCACCTTCGTAATTCTGTTTTTAAAACTATTTAGAATATTCGTTGACAGCCCTAAATGACATTCAAGCTAGCTAGCCAATCCATCCAAACAGTGAAAGAACCATGTTGACGTCAACGTCTTAAGGCAGATTAAAATAGCATCAATTTGTGAAGAACAAGTTTGCAAATATTAGCCTGATTTCAATGGACTGATGGAAGAGACGCGTTATTAACGTTAGCTAACTTTATCATAAAATCACCCAAGTTAACTGTATTCCAAATGTTAAACAAGGGGACAGCTGACGTTATGTTAGCTAATCAAAGCAGACGAAACCGTCACCATCCACTCAGATAAGCAGAAAGTAACGTTATATTTACGATATAAATATCCATTAAGGTTAAGGGTAACAGTAAATTGCATAACGTAAGGATAACTTACCTTCGTCTCAGAATGTTAGCTTCTTTTTCCGTCTTCCTGAATGATGGCTTGCTTACTCCCAGAATGTTCGTTTAGAAGTAACCCGCCAAAAATTCAAAATTCAGACCGCGGTGATCCCATGATGCAACGCGGGCTGTAAAAGCATTGTAAAACTCCGCGTGTACAGTGAAATTACAATAATAATACAGGACTGTCCATTAATTTCCCATGATGCATTGTCATTTACAGGTAAATCACAAATACAATACATTGTTGTAAAAAATGTATTGTAAAAATTACATCAAATTGCTAACAGTATCAGCATTGAAATGTTGATGAAAGCCAACAGCACACATGGGCGAAGACAGTGACATTGAACTAATGGTGATTTGTAGTTGATGAACACAAGATCATTCATGTGTATCTGCAGAACACTCAGTGGGCGTTTCTCATTCAGTGGGGCGTTTAAACCACAATGGGCATTTTCAACCGCTTTACCCGAATTGGCTCTAATCTACTGGGGGCTTGGTTTAGGGGTGGGCCTTTATGATTTTAGCATGTCTGTTGAAAAAATGGTTGAAAAAAAATTATTGTAGTTTGAAATTGGCCACTGATTGGTAAAGGACATGTGCACTTCTCAGTAGTCTTATGCTTCTTCATTAGAGAGAAAACAGGTGCATCCATTATAGTCTTGTTGTTTGTTGAATCACTTATTCTTTTGTTTGAATAAAGCACATCTTTTTCTACATTCTTAAAACATGCATCTTGCTTTAGTAAAGAATTTCCTGAATAAAGTTCTAACGTCATTTAACAGATTTCTTCAAGTGTAGGACACATGAACGTGAGCAAGAATGTTACACTACAAACAGAGCCCATGTCTTGTATGCAGAGCACATTGCTCCTTTAGTAGGAGTGAAGGCAGATGAACATGGACAATAAAAAATAAAAATTAAAAAAGAGAAGCACCCTCCTGATAATGCTGACATTGATTATACACTGAGTTGTTGTCGACAGCATAATCACATGACCTGGGACTTAATGATATCCTGCATCTGCTTAATCAGGTAATAATTCATAGCCTATTCCTGAATCTGTATTAAATTTGAGAAATGTAACTGATTTCCATTCAGTTAAACTGGTTTCCACTGAAACACGATAACAAAAAAACATCTTGTGTTTATTAAGAAAGTGATCTGACATCTATTTTGTCATATTTAAAGTAAATAAGGTGAATCTGCAGCTGATAGTTCAGCATGAAATGAAAATTATATCATCATTAATTAACCCTCAAGTTGTATAAACCTGTATGAATGTCTTTCTTTGGTGAAGGATGTTGGTAACCAGACGTGATGGTTGATGGTAGCCATTGACTTTCATATTTTTCTCCTACTATGGAAATCAATGGTCGCCGTCAACTTTCTGATTACCAACATTCTCTAAAATATCCTATTTTGTGTTTAACGGAAGAAATAAAGGGTTGGAACAACTTGAGGGTGAGAAAATTATGGCAGAATGTTTATTAAGGGCTGAACTGTCCCTTTAAAGAAATGTTCATTGAAAAAACCTTAGCTCATTTATAATACAAGGTAAACTTGTTACTTGTAAAGTAGTTTGACAGAAAATGAACTGAGATGTAGTTAATGGCTATAGGTGTGTGTTCCTCTTCATGAAGAGTTTCGAAGAAGAGTCTCATTGATCCTAATGACCTTGATTATCTGACTCAGGTGTGTTTAATTAAGGCTGGAGATAAAATCAGACACCCCGCCAGTGCTTTCTTTTGATATCTAAGCATTAATAGATTTTAGAAAAATAAATTAAATAAACAGAATGTAACAATACTATAATCATAGTTAAACTATTTTGTGCTCAGCAACTTAAAAAAAATTGAAACATATTGTGTTTAGTAGGGGAGAGCGGGGCACAAAGTAACACTTTTTGACTTTGTCAATTTGTGTAAATCTACTTAGGGTTTAGAGTTTTTTTCCCCACATTAATTTCCCACATGTCTAGCACAATATGTGGTTTTGTTTTATGAATACAGTGTATACTTTTTTCTTGATTTACCCTGAAAGAATGGAAGTGAAATGTGACAACATGCCCCATAGGTGGGGTAAATTGTAACATGTGAGGGGCACATTGTAACATCACCATATGACCGCTTAAAATGCTATCTGATCTGATCAAAAACATATGCAAGTCAAACCAAAATATTTTCTTAATAAAATACAATTATTAACTTTTTCATATAAAATAACGGCATTTTTTAATAATTAAAAATAAACTAATTTTTGAGTTTGACAACAAACACATCGGAAAACACAGCTATACAGCATAATTCAAAACACAATAATACTTAATAATTTCTGAGCATTGACTCTCAGTCTTTATTTACATGTTTCTCATGTTTTCTCAATAGAATTCATAAAAGTATAGAATATAATAGCATATTTCTAATAGGGGCACATTGTAACACAGTGTTACAACATGCCCCAACTGCACAACTGTGATTTAAACCCTGCTAGTGTCTTCTGCTAGTTAGCGAAGCATGAAAGAACTAAATCAACGGTTAAACAACAGATTGGAGATTAAAATAATATCACATTTGTCTAATTTTAAATAAACACAAAAAATAGAGACGAAAAATTAACTTAAGTAAGAAATGCACTTTATGGTTAAATAAATGTTCAGTGATATCTTACAAAGATTTTGGAATTTTGGCGCATATTTTCTCTATATAGTGTTGAAATGGCAACTAGTAAATATACCACGTTTCGTCCTGCCAGCATGTGTGGAAGTATTTAACACAAGCGTGTTACAACTGTTACAACCCGCGCTCCCCATGAAACCCATCTCCATAGAAAATTTAATTAAGTTATCTTGAATATTGAGGAAGTTACGAGCATATTTGTGAAAAAACAACTTGTTTTCGGTCACACTAAATTGTATTGTTTTCACCTTAGAAATGAGACAATAATAGGCGCTGATTACTGAAAATGTTGTAACTTTCTTCATACTTGACATATTTACTTTTTGTGTTTTTTGTAAAGGGGGTACCCAGGTCTTTCCACACATGCAATCCATTTGTCTATTTGTTGAAATTTATTTTTTTGTCCACATACCTACATAAGACAAACACATAATGGGGAAAACACATAACAGATCTTACATTGTACAGAGTAAAACAATAAATTCTACAAACTTTTTCCCCCAAAAATTTTAGATGTTTTTATGCACTTCTTATTTCTAGTTATTGAATTCAGAGTCATGGAATATTTTAACATCTTTACAAAATAAATTAAAAGAGGGTTTTATAGACATTACTTTGGCTTTATGAATATGACATTTCCCAAGAATAATTAATAACTTTAAAGTGTTATCAATTATGTCTGAACCAGTATTTCAATCTAAGAAGATAATCATTGCCTCATCTATTCTGATTATTTTGTAGAATGTATCAAAAAAACATCATCTGAGTTTCAGAGCCAAGATTACAAAAACAACATAGTGGGTCTTTTTAAACTTATTAAGAAAAGCATTACAGGGATATTATTACTTTAGGGTTTTTTTAATACATTAACTTTTTTTTTAATTTGTCATATTTGCGCATGCGTTACGCGAGACGTCAGAACACGTGACGTAATCGCGTCACGTGTTCTGACGTCTCGCATGACGCATACGCAAATTTGACAAATTGTACGTGGAAACACATACATGACGTACGTACGTGACGTATTTTACATACGTGACGTCGTTGTTGTCCTCTTCTTTATATTTGTTCAGCCCAGTGTTTTGTGACCATAATCATCATCATCATGCCTCGTGGAAGATCAGCAACCAGTGTCCTCTCTGACAGCAGTGACTTCAAATTGGATGGAATTGCTGAGACAGAGACTGAAAAACTGCAGACACATTTTCGTATAATGAAGGGGGGTCGGCAGGCCTACAGCATCCAGTCACAGGAAAAAATTCACAAACAGCGCCAGGAGATTTCTAAGCTGCAAGAGGAACAGGACTCGCTTCGTGTGCTCGAGTGCCAGTTGCATAGAAAGAACGACAATCAGCCACGAAACACGCTGGAGGATCAACTAGACAATGAGAGACAGACCCAAAAACAGATAGAACAGGAGATCATGAATATGGAGAAAAGGTTGGTGGAAGGGAAAAGAGGAGAGGTTATAACTTCCCAGAGTCACGCGTCTCAGACCCTGGAGAACAAACTGGACTGGGCTCTTACTCGGTTTAACGAACAGCTGGCGAAGAACAGCCAGCTCAGAGAAGAGCTTGAGAAGCTCCGCATGGACCGCGTCCAATTCCAGCAGCTGCACCGCAGACTAGAGAAGATTTTGCAAGATGCTCGTAAGGATATTGGTGAAGTTATCGACATGTCAACCACAGCTTGTGATGTGGGACAGGAGGCACAGACCAAAATTAACATGATGAAGGAGAAGGCGATAAAGGATTTTGCGCAGTACTCTGCTGAGATGAAGGAGCTGGAGAGAGTCAATGCTCATGAACGCCGACTCAAAGAGTTCATGACCACCAAGGGTAATGAGAGAACCGCCACGGGACAGGAAATGAGACGCAGACAAGAGATGAAGGAGCAGAGGAGGGCAGACGCCGGAGAGAGAGACTTTTGAAACTCTTGAGGAGGTTTTCCAGCGGATCAAGAGATTGACTGGGGAAGATAATTTGAACATGATGGTTCCAAATTTCATTCAGGTTGAGGACAAGAACTTTGCTCTTTTCAACTTTGTGAATGAACAGAACATAGAAGCCGAGAGACTGAGAGAGCAAATCCATCAGATTGGAGAAGAGATGAAGCAGTTGCAGATGGCAGAGGTCCAGCAGAAACGGAAAAATCAGGTGGCATTAAAAAAGTTGATGGATCTGCAGCAAGAGTGTGAGACACAAGCTCAACAGTATGAAGCCCAGGCCGATGACATCAGCCAGATCCTTCATCAGATCAAAACCTGGATAGACCGTGTGTTCAATAAGATTGACTGCGACCGAACGCTGGTGGTAGACATGGAGGAGGACTCTTCCTCTGGGATCAGAGACCGTGACATCATGACGTACTTCCAACTAGTGGAGCGGAGAACCAGTGAACTGCTCACCATTCAAGCCTTCATTAATTCCAAGGACCTGGAGAAGAGTTACGACCTGAAAAAGGTCGCTCAGTTCCTGCTGGGTCTGAAACCAGACGTGCTGAGACACGCAGAGATCGTTCAGCCGCCCATTACCAGGCATGATTATGAGGCCGAGGACTTTTCTCTCACAGATGAGGAGGATCGACCTTTGACCCACAAAGAACTCTATCAGCTTGTTATGAGAAGCAGTGTCGTGCGTAAGACGAGTCTCTGCATGCTGGATGCAGAGATGTGAAACTCCCTAAGAGAAGCACCATGTCTAGCAACAGACAGCGTAGGCTGGAGCGCTCTGGTCTTCTAAGAAAAAAAGTTCAACGATAAAAAAAAAGTACTTGGAAGCTGGTTTTCGAAGAACCAGCTTCCAAGTACTTTTTTTATCGTTTTTTTTTTTAATATCGATATTCATTAAAGATATAAATAACATCAAGAGAAAAGAATCATGACGTATTTAAAAATAATAAAAAGAGTCTTGTGCTAATGCTTTTATGCTGCAGCAGGAAATATGGAAGTGTGACCACGTGTGTGTGTGTGTGTGTTTGTGTGTGTTTGTGTGTGAGTAAGAGAGAGAGTAAGAGAATGATCGCGTGTGTGTGAGTGAGTACGAGAATGACCATGTGTGTGTGTGTTTGTGTGAGAGAGAGAGTGATAGAGATAAGAGAATGACCGTGTGTGTGTGTGTGTGTGTGTGTGTGTGTGTGGTTTAAAGTGAGTGAGTTGGAGAGCAGGGACGTGCACAGACATTTTGAGGGGCAGGGGCTCAAGTGAAAAAAAAGGGCAAAAAAGAGTTTTTTCTTTTTTAAACAAAAAAGTATATATATATTAACACAACTCTGACTTTTTAAAAAATGTATTAAAGTTAATTTTATCTTCCTCAAATTCACGCAATTGTTTCATCTTCAAAAGATGTCTACAAAATAATCATTTCACACAGAAACCAATGTTCTCCCTATATTTACCAGGTTTATTGAGCAGCAAAGGAAACCATGCCACAATGTTCATGTTTTCTATGCTACTAGTTTTAATCAAGTATTTGATGCACCTGATAGTGACATGGACTTAGTTTCACATTTGAGGAAGACTGTATCATCATCATAAAATAAAACCTTCAAAATACACATTTAGATGGAGTTTGTTTTAAACCTACTATCCTCCATCTGTTTGCATCTGTATTTGTATATTAATTTCTGTATTTATTTGTGTATTTTTGCTTTTTTACATTTCTTCGTATATTTATTTATGTATTTATTTATTTTTAATTAAGTCAGCTTTGGCATTCCATAATTCACTTGTATTGTGATATAAGTGTCACCTATTGTGGTCATTTTCAGGACTTTCGTCCCGGTTAGAGATTTTGGCACACATCACATGTTGTTCAATGGGGTCATATTAGTCTCTATAACAGTTGAGATATTCAACTGTTATATGTTGAAATATGTTGTGCTTTTACTTTTTAAAATGTTTAACATTACAGTTAATGCTTACAAACTTTGAAGGTTTTGAATACAGAAGTTACATTTGTAATGGTGTAGCCTATTTTCATTTAGATGTGGTATTATTATTTGCACTGTAGCTAAGATTAATTACTGCATAAATTAATTAAGATTATTAAGTAATAAATTCATTTTAAGACAGCATGGAATAGATTGTAGAATATGCTGTTAGCTATCATTTGGATGGTATAGTATCATGAGTCACAATTAAAGTCATGTGACGCTCATGCCAGGCGACAGGCGTTATTGTTGGGCCGTTTTGAGTCCCAGTCCGTCCCTGGCTTAGTGTGTGAATTTAATCAGCCCAGACAGCAGATGAAAATGATCTGTTTATATTACACTAATTAATGTGTGTTGTCATTGACAAATAAATAAATACTTAGTATGTATGTACATATATATTTTATTATAAGACACACATGTTTAACAAGATAAATATTCAATATTTTAAATGACACAACATTTTGCAAATAAGCAGCAGAAATTGTCCATTTGGTCTGCGCCGCCTGGATCCGCCTGTTGGTCGTTGACTGTGATCACCATCCGCGGCTTGTTTTGAGACGCTGATCTGTCCACTCCGGCACTGTCCTGTTGAAGGAATACACATAATCATATAACGCTGACCAGATTTAATGAGGGATTCTTAAAGAAAATCTATAGAAAAGTTGCTTCTACCATTTTGATATGAGGGGTCTGAATTGAAAAGGATTTGATTTGCATCCCAGATTAAATAATTCAAGTATTTAGTTTCTAAAGTTTAAAATTGAGAGATAGGAGGGTCTAATCAATGCTCTTTTACGGGTCGGCTGGGACCTGGGCTAAAGTCTGTTCAGGCTGGGCAGGTTTAATGGGTGCTTCTTAGACTCAATCTAAAGGCGTATCTTTTAAAAATGATCATTTTGAAATATAAAAGGATTTTAAATTGAGGGCCTAGAAAACAGTAAAGTTTAAGGCAATGTTTACTTGTTTGAATACATTTTAAAAGAAGTAAAAACATTAAATATAAGGGACTTACAGAAACTTCCTTTTGCATGTTCTTCTGCCTCTGCTGATGCTCCCACCAATCCCTCAACTTCTTCCTCTGCTTCGGGATCCTGAGTTTTGCGGAAGACTCGAGCTCTGGTGCATTTCGTGAATTTTGCCTCTGCAGCTCCGGGTTTGCTGCATTTCTCCTCTCTATGATCCTTTTAATCACAAGTGCTGCCTGAGCACAAGTCAGAGGCTCTATCTTGTCCCTCAGAGGTGCTCCATGTGAGGAGTGTGTGAGCACCTTTGAGGCAGACACTGGTACCCTCTGAGGAGACTGGATGGGCATGGGTGTTTCAACAGAGGCCTTTAGGAGATGTTGTGTTAGATGTTGAGGGATCCTGAGTTTTCCTCTCTGTTGGGACCCTCTGGGGACAGGTGCTTCCTTTGGGGACCTAGCAGGCACTGGCGCTCCCTCTCTGGATCTGTTGGCCACTGGCGCTTCCTGTGTGGTGGCGGGCACAGGCGCTCTCTCTCTGGATCTGTTGGCCACTGGCGCTTCCTGTGTGGTGGCGGGCACAGGCGCTCCCTCTCTGGATCTGGCGGCCACTGGCGCTCCCTGTGTGGTGGCGGGCACAGGCGCTCCCTCTCTGGATCTGGCGGCCACTGGCGCTCCCTGTGTGGTGGCGGGCACAGGCGCTCCCTGTGTGGTGGCGGGCACAGGCGCTCCCTCTCTGGATCTGTCAGGCCCAGGCGCTCTCTGTGTGGTTCGGGAAGAGAAGGGTGCTCCCTGCGTCCTCTTCTGCCTCCACTCCGGTGTGGTCTTCAGCGTTGCATCTGAGATGCCCGACTGTTGGAAATGAGCCTTCTCAGATTCGTCACTGAAGACCAGGGATGAGGGACATGATGTTGCTCCTGCCTCTTCAATTTCCCTCCACTCCTCTGAGATGGAGAAGTCGAACTCAAAATCGTCAGGTATGGGGTGGGAAACTTCCATAATCGCCCACCACCGTCCTGCAGCAAGGGCCGAAGTGAGCTCCTCTGACATCTCTCACGTTCTCAAAGATGGTGGACATGGTTGAGAATCTCATACTGATGATGGATATGATGAAAAATGAACTCGTGAACAATACTTTTTGCAGTGTATAACTGAAACACTATAAAAGAAAGAGAAAGGGAAGAGATGGTTTGAGTAAACATACAGTACAAGAACCTGAAAGCTTGTTGTCTTAAGCCCAAAGTAAACTCATGTCGTCCGCATTCTGCAATTTTTTGTCATCTGAAGTTCAACGCACATCCATGTGTAGCCCAATTTTTGTGTTTGTGCAGAACAACGGTTGCGGTGATTGTTAAAAGAATGTTGAAATGACTCAGTACTGCTCTTTGACATCTGCTCGAGTATAAATAAGAAATTGTGCAGTGTCGCACTGGTCCACCAACTAATAGCTGTGCGGACAAAACTGTGGAATGCAGAAAATCAAGTAGGCTAGACTATACCCAGGCTTTTAGTTTTCTAAAAAATAAAAAAATGTATACAGTGTATCAAGACACGTGCAGTTTATTTATTGACGAACGTAGACGTCACGCGCATTGCACACTGATGGTGGAGCGCGCCAATTATGAATTCACGAATTAAGGCATTAAAAAATTCCTACGTCTTTTTCAGCGGTTAGATGACAGATTAGAGTAATCGCTCGACTGAAGAAAAGGAAATTATTATAAAATGCAGAAGGTAAGGAGTGTGAGATTTTTGTTACAACTATAAATTTTGATAACAAAAAATCTGTATTAGCTTTTATTATATTCCTCTAATCTTTTAAAATGTAATGCATACATTTGAATGTTTAATGATTTTTAAAAGATAGATGATGCTGATAGATAGATAGATAGATAGATAGAATCAGATAGATAGATAGATAGATAGAATAGATAGATAGATAGATAGAGATAGATAGATAGATAGATAGATAGATAGATAGATAGATAGATAGATAGATAAGATAGATAGATAGATAGATAGATGACAGATAAATAGATAGATAGATAGATAGATAGATACAGTTGATTATGATTCAAAGATAGAGTTGATTATGATTCAAATGTAAATAGATAGATTGTATATATTTCAAATGTAAAATGCTTAAAATTATAGATTAAAATTACTGTCCAAAATCCCTGAAAATTCAGAAATTTGGAAAAAATTACAAAAGTCAAAACGCATTGCATTATGCATCTGACCTGCCGGCTGTTATATTTAATACATCGAGCAAACACGAAAACCACACACTGCGCTCGGATGAATAAATGTATTCCCTTTATTTAATAATATTACCAGTTCCGTAGGATATTATATTTATTTAAAAAATAATAAATACACTAAATGTTTTTTTATTAGACTGCATTCTTGTCAATTTCTAAATGTTTACTTTTTAATTTATGAATTATAACAGACTAATGGGGGAAATAAATAATACTTTCTCAAAATTGGTTTTATTATTAGGCTATTATTATTATTATTATTATTATATATAAACGGTTAACTTATAAAATAAAAGTTTTACAACAACATCACCATCTTCTTATATATATTGGTGGAGGGGGCCCACATCAATATTTTTTCAGGGGGCCCCGAATCCCTACGGCCCTGAGTGTATGCCCAGTGGCGATCCATCAGAAGAGGCAGAAGAGGCTGAGAGCCTCACGAAAAAATGTATTTAAAATGAAAAATAAATAAATAAAGCTAAAAAAAGTTAATTGCCAGAAAGCGTTCAGTATCACTAGCAGTGTGTCATCACATCTGCTATCGTTTTGTCATTAAAATATAAAGTATCAAAAATTGTATATATATAGGCTATATATTTATATATAAAGATTTGATCATTATTGATTCACATATCATCCTCTCATTTCCACATGAAACGCAGTGTAGCCATTGATAAATGCACTATAAACGCGTCCATGGCAACGCTCTGTTTTTCATGGCAACGGTGTTAATGTTTTTGTTCTACCAAGCCATATAATAAAGTATTATAAAAAAGTATTAAATTATACTGTTCGCCATACAAATTCCTTTAATTATGGAAATACTTAATGACATTATATTGTGCTGCACCACCAGAACAAGACTGAAAGATTAAAGTCTCATGAAATCTTTGCAGGTGTTTTGAGTTGATTAGCTAAAATTACATTTTGAGATTACTAACGAGGTTATACTGGAGTTTTAATTTTCATGAGCTAATCCCTTTTCATCAAGATTAAAACAATAAAAGGCTTGGATTATTTTACTTTTTTGTAATGAATGTATAATATATTAAATGTTTACTTTTGATTACTTTTGAATATTTAAAGTACGAGGGGAAAAAATACTTATTAACGATATTGATGCATGCCTATTTATTTATCTAAATGTAGCTACAGCAAATCGAGACAATAACAATCCCCAGTTTAAGCAGATTCTTCTGGAAATTATGAAAATATTCAAATTCAGATCCCCAAACCCAGTGTAAAAAGCACAGCACTTACCTCTCAATCGCCGACTCGCTACAAAGAAAGCGGGATTCCCCTGCACTCGTATATACTAACCGAGATGAATGACGACATAAAGGGAGACCTAGGCTGTTTCAAAAAATAACATGCAATACATACAAAAACTGACTTAGTATTTTTAATTCATGATTGTTGATACATTTATTGATACATTTATTTTAGCATTTGCAGCTGTTGCATGAACCGGGAGCAAGTGAAGCAGCGGGTGACATTTTATTATTAAGAAAGAATAACAGACCATTGAAACAAAATTAATCATCAGATATTAGGCTACAATAAAAGCACATTTCTGAAACAGAATAATTCACAAAAAGGGTTCCTGTAAGCGGTCCTTGTTTTTTTTTCAACAGATCAGACGAGAAAGAGTGCTGTCCCGAACATCAGCAGGACGTTGATTTTATATTAAGTCGTCAATATTACATTCCTTACATTTTGCTCTAAATATATATATATATATATATATATCGCGGTGGTGCAGTGTTTCCCTCAATAAATCATTCATTCTCCTGCGGTCACCTTATTGGAGATGTGGCTATCTATAGGAACAGGCAAGTGGACTCAGAATATGAACTTAACGCGCAAAGTTTGACGCTGAGCTATTCCTAGTGAAATACTGGGATAAAGTATTTCTCTCACACACACACACACACACACACACACACACACACACACACACACACACACACACACACACACACACACACACACACACACACACACACACACACACACACACACACACACACACACACACACACACACACACACACACACACACACACACACACACACACACCAATGACATCTACTTGTTGTAACGTAACTCTTCAAAATAAACTTTTTTATCTTTAACATTGAATAATACACATATTTAACTTAAATGTGTATTTTCAAGGTTTAAGCAGAAGATGCGCATGTTTTCTCAATCCTGTTACCGAAAATCATGCGTCATTTACAGTTTTTCCAATTGCTAACACACTAAAATGACATGCACAGCACAATTATTTAAACACACACACACAGAGCAAAACTTCTTCTCAAGTTTCCAAAAGTCTAAACACATTTTCTGCTTTACACACATTTTGCATTTCAAAATGCCACTTTATAAATGCACTGAACACAGTTCTCTGCATAAGACACAACAATCTGACATAAAGTCACATGTTTGCCATTTCAAAACACTATACCATTCAAAATGACACTAAATGAGCTAATTGGCCAATTACATGTGCCACCTGGCCAAACACGTCAATGGTTAACACTTCAATCAGGATGTAAGTACTAGGCTATATAAACTATAAAAATGATAAAAAAATCTTTTTCTTGCCACTTTTTTTACTGTAATATATTTTCTGGAAGTTTCTTTTTCATTTTACTGTTTTTTGTAAGACATTTTGTCAGTCCCATGTAAATATTTCTGCTGTGCATATGTTGCACTGACTTGTTTACTGTAGTGAAAAATAAAATGAAGTTTCAACAGCATGTGTGTATCTGCAAATATTTCTGCATGTGAACAATCTGATACATATTTCAGTATTATGTCAAAGCAAAGTTAGGAGTGCTTTTCATTATGCCCAACAGTGTTGCTTAGGCAAAAATCTGGTAATATGAATGAAGTGTGTGCCATTTCATGCAAAAGTTTGATTTTGATAATGCTATGTGTAGTTTCGGTTGCAGGATAGCCTATATGAGGTTTGCAGTTTGGGTTTTTCGTAAATTGGGTTAAGTATTTTGATAAAACCAGACTAGTTTGCAAAATTGTGTGTTAGCAATTGGAAAAAACTGTAAAAAGCAAGTTTAAAAGCATGTCAATTAATTCCTTTATTTTCCCCACAAGAAAATGTTTATTTTAAAGAAATTATTGGTTATATGTTCAAAAAAATTGATATTTGTGCCAATAAAACCACTATTAAAGCAAGGTGTATTTTGATTAAAAAACACAAAGCCATTTTTTAAAGAAGACCGAGGCCTCAAGCTTATTTTTAAAAAATAATTAATTCATTAAATAATTGTATAAGTTATGGGCCAAACAAAACTGATAAAAATGGTGTTTTAATTGTATTTTTTTTAGAAAAATAAAAAAGTTAACTGGACTGAAAGTAACAGGATTGAGTTTTTAAGCAAAAAGTTATCAAATATATGACATATGGCCACATAGCATTGATGCTCAGGCCCGGTTCTACGGAGGTGCTTGAGGGTGCTAAGCACCCTCAAACAAAAGTGAAAGCAGCCTCAGATTAATTTTTTTATTAGCACACATAAACGAGATTTTGCCGACAAAAGAAACACAGACGGATTTCACTTATACAAATAATAGGTTACACAAACTAAATCCATTAACGCGATTTTTCACATCAGAATTTATTTCAGTATTTGTTTAATGCATTGAATTGGTTGGCTCGTGTCCTTTCGCGATCGTATACGCATAGGTGAAGCTGTCTCTTTAATTGCCCACTTTTTTTGCTTGTGTAGCCTATATATGCCAATAAATGTCTCTATATAAATCGGAATGAATAGAGAGTCTCTGCAACGGCGGTAGATTGAAGTGCGCGCAGTGCGCGTCCGAGTGAAGATTGCGCGAGACAAAATTAACTAATGACGAAATCTGGTGGGGATCGACATCGAGTGACCAGCATTTAATCTTTAAATCAACTGTTTCGTGATTCATTGTCGTCAGAAACTAAATGTCTAAAATGTACGTTATTATATTAACTTATTTATTCAACTGCAGAATTCTACTGCTGTTATTTGGGGAAACGGCACTGTGTGTAACATTTCTTAACTATGAAATGATATTGGCCCGTTGTGCCAAAAGAAAGAGAACTTACGACGTGCCTGCATGGGCCAGATTCAGTAGAGGTCCTGGGTAAGATTTGTGTGCACTTTATTTAGCGGAGAATATCTCAACTGTTCTAGAACAACATGTGATGTGTGCCAAATTCTCTATCCGGGACGAAGTGCTGAAAATGAGCATTAATGACACCACAGGTGAATGGGACTTTTTCTTCCCTTTATAGATATCCTCATAAATTTCGAACAGATTAATCTTCATATTAAAAGAAATAGTTTTTGTATTACACTTTGTCTAAAAAATTAAAATAAAATATGCAAATGAGGCAATATCTCATTAAATATGCATTCATAGAAACTCTTGAAGCTACATATTTTCTGAGGAGATCACAATGTTCACAATGACCATGATTATAAGGTCATAGAAGAGAGTAACATTCTGATTTAATTTTACCTATTACACACATGAGGTCATTGCAGAGCACATGACTTTCAAACAAGATGATTTGAGATCAAGAAAAGTAAGGAAATCTACTCTTTATTCTTTGTGTTGGCATTATGACTTTGTGTCATTATCATTTGAGTTGTAATTTTGTGTATTTAAATAATTATTTTGATGAATTTGTATCAGTTTTATATTTATTTTGGTGTGTATTGTATCTAGCTAACAACAGTTTGTCCACCAAGTTAATGAATTCAGACTATTTTCTGTGGATGGTCAATCAGTTTTCCAAAAAAGTGACACATGAGAGTGACAGTGTCCCTGGATTCACAGCTGTGAGAAGTGCAACTGTGACTGACTAAGAAATGTTGGAAGAAATAAATGTGGAAATAAATAAATGTAGACATAAAAACATAAATACATAAATGAATGTAGAAATAAATAAAAGTGGAAATAAATAAATGAATAAATGCAGAAATAAATAAATAAATGTGTGAAAAAATACAATTATACATAAGGAAATAAAAGTATAAATACTCATTTATTTGTACTTTTTTACATTTCTTTGTATATTAATATCTGTATTTATTTGTGTATTTTTTCTTTTTTACATTTCTTCGTATATTTATTTATGTATTTATTTATTTTTAATTAAGTCAGCTTTGGCATTCCATACCCGCAAACACACGCAATTATTGTCGACTTCATGGCATTGGTGAGAAAGGTATAAAACTTATACTACATGGTCATTGTGAACATTGTGATCACCTCAGAAAATCTGTAGCTTAAAGAGGTTATATGTAGCCTACACATATTCAATGATGAGATATTGCCTAATTTGCAGATTTTGCAGCGCGTTTGAACAACTCTCGGCTACCGTAAAAGTGTAATACAAAAAGTATTTATCTTAATATGAAGATTAAACTGGTGGAAATGTATGAGAATTTCTATTTAAAAAAAAAGTCCCATTCACTTGTATTGTGATATAAGTGTCACCTATTGTGGTCATTTTCAGGACTTTCGTCCCGGTTAGAGATTTTGGCACACATCACATGTTGTTCAATGGGGTCATATTAGTCTATGACAGTTGAGATATTGTCCGCTAAATGAAGTGCATGCAAATATTTCCCAGGACCTAGGGACGCCCCCGGAGGAAGACGTGTCCCACAGAGGCCATGCGGAACGTTTGTAGTAGCCACGTGTTTCCCATACGGAGCATTTCCGTGTAGCACACATCTTCTCCTCATGTGTTTACTTTTATGGACCAGACTCATCTAAACAACTATGGAAAACATTAGCGACGGAAAAATGGGAGTGTTTACCCGTGAAATTACATGAAAGCATATTACAGACTCTCAAAGAGCTGAATTTTACACATATGACTCCTGTTCAGGTAACGTTATTCACTCGATTAGTATTCAGTCTATCTGTCGGCTACTCGCATGTTCATCAGATTATTTACAGGTCAGTTTTCTCAATTTCAGGCTGCCTGCATCCCTCTTTTTATGAGTAATAAAGATGTTGCTGCTGAAGCAGTGAGTATTTAAACATGTATTTTTATCATAATGTGATATCTGTCTGAGGATACACTACCGGTCAAAAGTTTAAGATCGGTAAGATTTTTTATGTTTTTAAAAGAAGTCTCTTCTGCTCACCAAGGCTGCAATTTTTTGATAAAAAAATACACAAAAAACACAGTAATATTGTGAAATATTATGACAATTTAAAATGCAGTTTTTATGTTAATATATATTAAAATGTAATTTATTCCTCTGAAAAAGCTGAATTTTCAGCATCATTACTCCAGTCTTCAGTGTCACATGTATGATTATTATCCATGTTTTTTTTTACATTTCTATTTCAGGATTCTTTGATGAATAGAAAGTTTAAAGAACAGCATTTATTTAATTATAATCGTTTCTAACATTATAAATGTCTTTACTGTAACTTTTGATCAATGTAACTCATCCTTGATGAATAGAAGTATTGATTTCTTATTTATTTCCCCCAAAAATAAAATACAAATTCTTACTGACCCAAACTTTTTAAAGGGTAGTGTTTAATGTAACTTTCTAATCATCAGAAGAATCCTGAAATAAAAATGTAAAAAACTGTTTTCAACATGGATAATAATCATACATGTTTTTGGGGCATAAATTCATGATATTAGAGTGATTTGTGAAGGATCATGTGACACTGAAGACTGGAGTAATGATGCTGAAAATTCAGCTTTTTTTCAGAGGAATAAATTACATTTTAATATATACTAACATAAAAAAGTCATTTTAAATTGTCATAATATTTCACAATATTACTGTGTTTTTTGTGTATTTTTTATCAAAAAATTGCAGCCTTGGTGAGCAGAAGAGACTTCTTTTAAAAACATAAAAAATCTTACCGATCTTAAACTTTTGACTGTGTGTCACAGATATGTTTCATAATCAATGTCATTTCAGGTGACTGGCAGTGGGAAAACTCTGGCATTTGTGATTCCTGCGTTAGAAATTCTCCTAAAGCGAGAAGAGAAGTTAAAAAAGATGCAGGTGTGCATAAAAATGCTACATTTTACATATTGTTTATGCTTTCTCCTTGTCCTCCAGAGGTTTGCTGAAAGAAGTCGGTGTAGTTCATTGTAATTGTGTTTTCAGGTTGGTGCATTGGTCGTAACGCCCACCCGTGAGCTGGCACTGCAGATCAGTGAGGTGATGGGCCGCTTTCTGCAGGGATTTCCTCAGTTTAGGTGAGTTTAAAGCATCTACGGGATCTACTGTAATGTACTAAATCTTAAAACATGTGTGTATGTTTTTAGCCAGATCCTCTTGATTGGTGGAAGCAACCCTATCGAGGATGTAGAGAAGTTAAAGACTCAGGGGTGAGTATTTAGACTGCCATTTTCTACCATCTAAAACACAATCTGGGATAATATAAGCAAAAACAATGTCCTGTGCACCTCGTAGAGCCAATATCATAATTGCGACCCCTGGCCGATTGGAGGACATGTTTAGGAGGAAGGCAGATGGACTTGATTTGGCCACGGCTGTGAAGTCTCTGGACGTTCTAGTCCTGGACGAGGCTGACAGATTGCTGGAAATGGGCTTTGAAGCCAGGTAATGTTCTTCTATCATCAGTCAGAAAACAAAAAAAATCCATAATTATAGGCAATACAATTCATAAGCATTTAATTTTACGTTGCTTGGCACTGCATCACTTTGCATTGGGTGTATTTAACCCTCAGATGCTCTTCGGTCATTTCTGACCGAAAATTTTTCTGTTTTGAAATTTTAAAAATCAGAGCTTCATCGGAATGTTACGAAACCTGGTGACTTTTATGTCATTGGGTATGCGAACACACAAAAAAATGAGGTCATGATCCGAGCAGGCTAAGTGGTCGTAAAAAAAATAGTCACACTTGTGCTCTTCGGTCAAAAATGACCGATCATAGGAGATGAATGGGAAATTGACAAAAACACAAAAACTTTGAGAATCTTTGTCTACAAGAAATCTACAAATCGGCCACGATGCAGAAAAAAAGTGCTCAGCATTGAAGGGGTGACACTCTAAAACGTCAAGAGTGCAAAACAGACATACCCACCACACACACACACACACACTTTTATACACAAAACACCAATAAATTGTGATTAAAGAAATCTGTTTTGAATATTTAAAAATCACAGGTTCATCAGAAAATTCCGAAACTTGGTGAATTTTATGGCAGGATTTTATGAGGTCATGATTCGAGCAATTTAAGTGGTAAAACATTTTTTTTTTTGTATTATTTTCTATGGCAAAAATGGACCATAAATATTGCATAAATATTAATAAGTAACATCAAATTGGCTCAAAATACTAAATTAAAAAGAAAAAATATTATTGAACAAAAATAAATTGCATTGGTTTTATTGGGATGGAGAAAGTTTCATTTTTAGGTGTCCGGTCACTTTTGACCGGGAAAATAACAAGTGTGACTCCGAAATGAAGAGCACTTGGAGGGCTGGTGGTTACACCATGATTCTACGCGTTTTCTCTATACTGTAACCAGATGGTGCTAATTTTCTTCAAAAAAATATTTTTTTTTCTGAAGGCCTAAGACTCTATATTATACTAAAATACTGCATTAATAATTTTTTGAAAAAATAATATATATTTAGAAAAATATATATATTTTTCCATGGCAAAAATATACCATAAATATTAATAAATTCAATCCAATTGTCTCAAAATACTAAATTAAAAAGAAAAAATATTATTGAACAAAAATAAATTGCATTGGTTTTACTGGGATGGAGAAAATTTCATTTTTAGGTGTCCGGTAACTTTTGACAAGTGGACACATAACAAGTGTGAAGATAACAAGTGTGACAAGTGTGCACCTGAGGGTTAAAGGAATAGTTCACTTAAAATGAAACCTTCACCCTCATGTCGCTCCAAACTCAATCTGTGGACAAAAAATACAATGGAAGTCAATGGGAACCAAAACTGTTTGATAACCAACATTCTTCAAAATATCTTCCTTTGTGTTCATGAGATTTTGAATGACACGAGGGAGTGTAAGTGATGACCTAATTAAAGTTTTTGGGTGGATTGTCCCTTTCATATTCTAATGAAAGTCTATAAACTTATGCAGTTTGTCCTTTGCCTCTGCAGTTTAAACACTATTCTGGGGTATTTACCCAAGCAGCGGCGCACGGGTCTGTTCTCCGCCACGCAGACGCAGGAGCTGGAGAAGTTGGTGAGGGCGGGTCTGCGTAACCCTGTGCGGATCACAGTCAAGGAGAAAGGAGTGGCGGCTTCGAGTGTTCAGAAAACACCAGCCAGACTCAGCAATTATTACACAGTGAGTCATCTGAAACAAGCATGAGACTGATTCACTGTTTCACCCTTTCAGTTAATTATGACATGAAATCAGTATCGATTGACTTAAAGGGTACATATCATGCTTTTAAATCATTCATTTTTACTTATAAATCATACATTTGTGGTCCATATAAAGCATAACTGCAATGCTTGGGTCTGAATTCCTCATTATTATAGCTCCACAGGCCCCTTTTCTACCCCTTTTCTGATGTGCTTCTGTGAGCAAGTCGTTTCAATGCGGTCCCTTTAAATAAAAAGGCGTATCGTCTTACCCCGCCCGCTTTCCAGGTCGCTGAGTTCACGGTGAGCTCAACTCTCCGCGTTCGGCCATTATTGTAGTTTGATAAGAGATACGATTACTATAGCTTCAAAGAACATTTTTATTCACACGTTAACAAAATGTCAACAACAGAAGACTTGTCCACCAAGCCTTACATATTCGAGCCAGAGCGAGCAATTTGAAAAAGATGACGACGACGAACCGTCTTCATATGGAGGCAGGTAACGTTATGTTAACTATGAGTTAAGTTAACTATGTTGTATTATTAGTGAAAGTCGACTATTTCTCTTGTTAAAACAAGCACACTGACAACATAAATGACTGCGGTCTGATCTTACCACTTAAAATCTGTATTGATAATAATACGATAACTTACGTTTAGAAGCTTCAGGAAACACAGCAGCTAAATGATAGAAGGAATTTACCCGATCGGCAAACCCTTCTGTATACTGGCTGAGGTTGTTGAAGTGGGGATCCTTGAAGTGCTTCAGGTCACTACATCCAACAACCAAACATTTTTACTTACCCTCTCGTAACTTCTGCATCATTGAGCTTGGACTACAAAATCGGAGCGAGAAATAATAATGGCGGATTGCTCGTAGTGTTGGACCGGTAGTCAATGTCCTTATTTGTCAGTTCCGCTGCAAATACGGTGACGTACTTGCTCAAAAAACGCAGCATAGACAGGTTGAAAAATATGACCAAAACCGAATATAAAGATATAAACGAAGCACCTGAAGAGAATCATTTAATCTTTTCTGTACTTATAAACACTCCAAATCGACAACAAAATGCATTTAAGGGCTAAAAAAGTGGATTTTGCATGATATGTCCCCTTTAATACATGTTCCTTGTCTCATTATGAACAATTTGACTGCTCTCTCATTCTCTATGTTTCTGTTGTTTATGTGAACATGTAGATATGTTGAGCAGAGGAGAAGTTCAACACTCTGGTGGCGTTCCTCAGGCAGCACAAACATGAGAAGCAGCTTGTGTTCTTCAGGTTTGTTTCACTGTTTTTGCCTCATATTTTACTGATCGAAATTGTGGAATAGTTTAGACTTCTGCTCACCAAGGTTTCAAAATAGAAAGTTTTCTATTTCTGTTTTTAAATGAGATTTTTTGATGAATAGAAAGTTTAAAAGAATAGCATTAATTTGAAATGGAAATTTTTTAGAACAGTGGTTCCCAACCTTTTTTTGTCTGAGACGCCCTTTTTCCCAGGAAAATATTTTAGGGCCCCCTTTCACATTTAATGATGATATCGCTCTTGTAAGCTTGCAACAAGGATGACAAAATATGTTGTCGTATGCAAAGAAATTAACAAAATGTTCGTCTAGTGCCAGGCGTTGGAATAAGACGAGAGTCAACATCGGGAAGGCTTTCAACAAATGTAAAGATCTCCGGTTCAGCTCTAGGTCTCAAACGGGTCCTATACAAAGTAATAACTTATATTGTTCTGCTCACCAAGGCTGCAATTTTTTGATAAAAAATACACAAAAAACACAGTAATATTGTGAAATATTATGACAATTTAAAATTACTTTTTTCATGTTAATATATATTAAAATGTAATTTATTCCTCTGAAG
Organism: Hybognathus amarus; assembly: GCA_030378365.1. Taxonomy (NCBI): domain Eukaryota; kingdom Metazoa; phylum Chordata; class Actinopteri; order Cypriniformes; family Leuciscidae; genus Hybognathus; species Hybognathus amarus. The sequence goes on along the minus strand of JAQIUQ010007590.1, from coordinate 93,025 downwards.
AAAAGCTGAATTTTCAGCATCATTACTCCAGTCTTCAGTGTCACATGATGCTTCACAAATCACTCTAATATGATGATTTATGCTCCAAAAACATGTATGATTATTATCCATGTTGAAAACAGTTTACATTTGATTTCAGAATTCTTTGATGAATAGAAAGTTCAAAAGAACAGCATTTATTTAATTAGAATCTTTTCTAACATTATAAATGTCTTTACTGTAACTTTTGATCAATGTAACTCATCCTTGATGAATAGAAGTATTGATTTCTATTTATTCCCCCAAAAATAAAATACAAATTCTTACTGACCCCAAACTTTTTAAAGGGTAGTGTTTAATGTAACAGAAGCTTTCCATTTCAGATAAAAGCTGTTCTTTTGAACTTTCTATTCATCAAAGAATCCTGAAATAAAAATGTAAAAAACTGTTTTCAACATGGATAATAATCATACATGTTTTTGGAGCATAAAATCATCATATTAGAGTGATTTGTGAAGGATCATGTGACACTGAAGACTGGAGTAATGATGCTGAAAATTCAGCTTTTCTTCAGAGGAATAAATTACATTTTAATATATATTAACATAAAAAAAGTCATAATATTTCACAATATTACTGTGTTTTTTGTGTATTTTTTATCAAAAAATTGCAGCCTTGGTGAGCAGAAGAAACTTCTTTTAAAAACATAAAAAATCTTACCGACCCTAAACGTTTGACCGGTAGTGTAAGTGTGTAATTTACTCAAATGCCTTTCCTTTCATATATTTAAAATGACTTGCAGATTTATAACTTTATTACCTCTGAAGACATTATGACTGTAACAAAACATGTGTGCAGCTGATGCTCCTTTGGTTATGAACAGCTCGTTTGTGTATGGTCCATTAGCGTGCACACCTGGTTGCACTTTCGCTTGTCGCCAGAGGGGGCGTAGTTCTGCAAAACCTCAGAGACTTGCACAATGCACCTTTAAATTAATAAAATAATACAGTTTACTGTATTTTTACTGATCAAACAATAAATTCAGCATTGTTGATTTAAAACATCTTAACTTTTGGCGGTAAATCTGAATAATATTGTCCAACCATCCTAACATGATATGGTTCTGCTTTGTGCCCACAGCACCTGCGCCTGTGTGGAGTATTTCGGGAAAGCCCTGGAAGTCTTGATCAAGAACGTCAGCATCCACTGCATCCACGGGAAGATGAAACATAAACGAAACAAGATCTTTGCAGATTTCCGGCGCTGAAGAGGTAAAGGACTTCATAATGCCTTTCTAGATATTCACCGAGAGGAAGTTGTAGAGGAAGAATAAATGCATTATGCTTGTATGCAGTGGGATTCTCGTGTGCACAGACGTCATGGCGAGAGGCATCGACATACCGGAAATGAACTGGGTGATTCAGTATGACCCGCCGAGCAGTGCGAGGTAACCTGGACATGCATGAACACATGAACAACACACATGCAGAAACTAAGAAGTTAATTTTCCATTAAAGATATTTATATTGTTAAGGAAAAATGACAAATGTTTGAATGTTCTACCTCAGATTTGCCAAATGTTCTCGTGTTTGTCATGATATGTTCTGACAATAAAGAGTAGTTTAAAACCACAATTAACGCTCAGGGCCCGTATTCATAAAGATTCCCTCTCAGAAAACTCTTAATTTAGCTTAAACTTTTACATATGAGTCTTAGCTTAAGAGCGATTCGGGAATAGTCATATAACCATTGCAATAACTCCGAAGCTATTCAGTTAAGGTAAAAAAAACTGCATAGTGCTGCTTTAATGTAACAAACATGGAATCAAAACCAAGAAGGATGAGAAAGTCCAACTGGACAGTTCATCAAAATGAGCAATTCTTAAAATAAAATTAGAAGGAAAACTGAAATAAAAATTAATAGTATAGAAGTAATAATAAAATAACACTGTTTTAAATGTGACTACTGTTTGAATGTTTTGTGCATGCATTGGTAATTTAAAATTTTTGTCCTCAAATTTCCTTTAGTTCCTTTGTGCATTCGGTGTGGAAGAACAGCGCGTATCGGAAACCAAGGCAGCGCTCTTGTCTTTCTGCTGCCGATGGAAGAGTCGTATGTACATTTCTTGTCCATTAATCAAAAGGTAAGTCACAGAGACACTTCATCTAATATAAAAGACTTTAAACATGGATAAAAATTAGGGATGTCAAACGATTAATCGCGATTAATCGCATCCAAAATAAAAGTTTGTGTTTACAAAATGTATGTGGGTGCACTGTGTAGAATTATTTTATATATATAAATACACACACATGCTTGTATACATTTAAGAATTTTTTTCATGTATATACTGTGTGTAGATTTATACATAATTTATATTATATATAAATATAAATATTTTATATATAAATATATATTTTTTTAAATATACATGCATGTGTGTGTGTTTATATATATATATATAACATTTATATACATATATATATATATATATATATATATAATGTATTTATATATATATATATATAATGTATTTATATATATATATATATATATATGTATTTATATATATATATATATATATATATATATATATATATATATATATATATATATATATATATATATATATTATATATATATATAAATACATTTTATATATATATATACACACAAAATAATCATACACAATGCACCCACATATATTAGGTAAACACAAACTTTTATTTTGGATACGATTAATCGTTTGACAGCCCTAAAAAAATACATTTAAATGAATGCATTTGGCTGATGCTTTAATCTAGAGCAACTTGCATTAATATGCGTCTTCTCTGCTCATGCATTATTTGGGAATTGAACCCATAACCTAAGTGCAAATTCTTACTTTTTTTGTGCCTAATATTATTGTTCTTCTATATTATGGAGTTTAAGTTTATAAAATAGTGTTTGTACGTTATAGTCCTGTGTTTTTCCCCCAGTGTCCCCTTCAGTTGTTCCCTCCAGTGAAAGACGTGGTCGATGTTCTGCCTAAAGTGAAGGTGTTGGCTTTACGTGACAGAGCAATGTTTGAGAAGGGCATGAAAGCCTTTGTGTCGTGTGTGCAGGCGTACGCCAAACATGAGTGTAGTTTGATATTTCGCATTAAAGGTGAGTGACTTTGTGTCACACATTTTATAATAGAGGCATAATCAAGATAATTCGCCTGATTAAAATGTTTACTTCCTACAGACTTGGATTTTGCTGCTCTGGCGCAAGGCTTTGCTCTCCTCCGTCTGCCCAAAATGCCTGAACTGAAAGGAAAGACCTTCCCCAACTTCAAACCGGTGACCATCGACACAGACGCCATCCGCTTCAAAGATAAAAACAGGGAGAAACTGAGACAAAAAAGACTGGCAGAGCAGAAAGAGAAAGAAAGAGAAGCCATTGAGGAAGAACTTCATCAAGAACAAATCCTGGTCCAAGCAGAAGATCAAGAAGGATAGAAAGAAAAAGAAGACAGCCAAAAGAAAACTAGATGAGGTATGTTATTTGTATTTTTCTCTCTGAATCCACATTTTTACAGTGTATGGATATAAAAATAGAAATCCGGTTAAATGGCTCTTAAAGGAGTAGTTCTCTTTTAAAAACAAACTTTTGCTGATAATTTACTCACCCCCATGTCATCCAAGATGTCCATGTCATTCTTTCTTCAGTCGAAAAGAAATTAAGGTTTTTGATGAAAACATTCCAGGATTTTCTCCATATAATGGACTTCAATGGGGTCCAAACGGTTCAAGGTCCAAAAGACACTTTCAGTGCAAAATTAACTAATTTTTCCAAGTCATTTGGTTCAATCAACGGACGAACCGAATCGAATCGACTCGGAAAAAGATTTGTTCATTTTGATGAACGAGTTTGAACAGGAGAGTCACGAACGCACATCACAGAACAGAGCAAGGCGAGCATTTGAGCTTATAAAACTTCAACTTTGTTATTTATTTATTAAATGAGCGATCGTTTCGCTTGATAAGACCCTTATTCTATCGTCTGAAATCGTTTAAAGCCCTTTGAACAGTTTGCAGTTTGTACTGTAAGTGTCTTTTGGACCTTGAACCGTTTGGACCCCATTGAAGTCCATTATATGGAGAAAACTGATGGAATGTTTTCATCAAAAACCTTAATTTCTTTCGGGGTGAGTAAATTATCAGCAAAAGATTTTTCAAAAGTGAACTACTTCTTTAATGGACTCAACGAGATACTCTCAATGCTAAACTTGTGTGGTCACAGGAATCAGATGCTGAGGACGAAGACCTGAACGAGCTCTTAAATGACACGCGTCTGCTGAAGAAACTCAAGAAAGGAAAGATCAGTGAAGAGGACTTTGACAAGCACATTTGTTCACATCCCAAACAAGCAGAAACACACAGTCCAGATGGAGAATGACGTCGTGTGCTGTATCATTCTGACTGTACTGCACAAGGACATGGATGCGGTCATTTCAAATGTGCTTTTGTACTATCTTCCATATACATCAAATAATGAAATAAAGATTTCTATTGGAAATGGTAGAGTGTTATGATATGATCTGTATTTTCCTGTTAACAATGATGAATTACATGGAAAAGAAACCAAATGAAATATGACTGACATTCCAATTCCTAATTTAACTGGCGTACATAAAAAATGTAGTATATGAAAGTCAAATCCTTAAATTCACTTTATATGATGTAACGAGGTTTAAACAAGAGGTTTTACGTCTTTTAGATGCCACGGACCACCAAAGTATGATCATCCTTGAGCAAAGAACATCTATGTTAATGATATATAATTATGATTAATATTTATGTTAATAATATATGTTATGATATTGTAAAAAATATAATATTTCATTTCTATTAAGTTGAGTATTAAATTTTAGCACTGTAGTGTTAGATGCATTATTTATTTGCTTATTTATTTATAATACTTTTAAAAAAGAAACATTTTACTATTATTATTTTTAATTTTATGTTTTATCCAAACATTTCCATTAACCCTGTCCTAAAAAATTTAATTTAAAGATCCAATTTATATAATGAAAAAAATAATATTTTAAATATGTCTAGATATCATTTGGAAAATGTTTGTTTTTTATATAAGTTCTACTATTAGATGCATTATTTGCTCATTTATTTACTTGTTTTCATATTTTACTAAAATTGTATTTATTTATTTATAAATGAAACTTATGGAATACTATATTATTATTAGATGTATTTTTTACGCTGATTTTTCTAAACATTTACATGGATCTGCAAAATATGATCATCCTCGTGTGAAGGACTCCATCCTAAAATTTCTATTTAAAGGTCCAACTTATAATGTGAAAATATAATATTATAAATATATCTAAATATTATTTGAAAAATATTTCATTTCTATTATTTATGAAATTTGTTTTACTGTTAGATGTATTATTTATATTTAACTTGTCATATTATATAATTATATATACATTAAATAATATATTATTGTACATCCTTATAATTTTTTATCTTTTATCTAATTTGTATTTATTTGTTGTAATCTAATTGATATTCTAATTGGTATTTATTTTAACTAAAATATATTTGTATTATTACATTTCCACAGACCCCATAGCACTCTCTTGTGGCCCCCAAACCCCTGCTTAAACAATACCTTAAAGGTACTTTCTGAAATTGTTTAAGCAAAAAATAAATTGTAAAACTCGGTCGTACCATTGCACTTATTTTGCATGCGAGAAAAAGCACAGATGCGTCGGTCTTTTACAGTGACACCAGAATGACACACATGACTCCAGGCTCCTGTTTAAAGTCTTTCCGGAGTGCTCGCTCTGCGCATGCGCACAAATTAATCCTGCTCAGCTCCAACATGGCGGCTAGGGGCCATGTGCAAGACCCTAACGACAGAAGACTGCGACCCATTTACGGTAAGATTCGCACCGCACCACTGGACTTAAAGAGACTCAGCGGGTCTGACTTGTGCTGTGGGACCGGCCTGTGCGTTATTGGGTTTATTAAAGCGCTACAGGAGCTGTGGTGAGCCGGTTAGGCCTGTGGAGCTCAAGCCGCGGTGTCTGTTCGACTGCGGTGCCGGATGACAGTGCGTCCTTAAGCGGTCACACTCTGAAGTTTCAATCGGTTAAAGAAACCCGGTTTATAATCCATTTAAACCCAGACATGTATAAATGTCAAAAGATCAGTGTTAATGTCATTTGATCAACCGGCTTTTTACCTGTGTGATATGTCAAAGAGATAGTTGCACCAACAGGAGCCATTTGTGCTTTAATAATTCATATTCCCCATTGGTTGTTATGTGTATGTAGTCTTAAGCATATGTTTTACATGGTTAATGATATATTAATGCTGTTAATATATGGAAATCACATTATAGATGCATAAAGATACGCTTTGTGTCTACATTATCTGAGATAGACATGCTTATTGTCTTTCAGAGATTATTTATACGCATTTTTATTTGTTATTATGAACTAAGGTGTTTAATTTGGGACATTTTCAGGTGCAGAAATGAAACTGAATTGGTTTGAATGTATAGCCTTGAAGAACACCACTGACATTTGTGTTGTAACTACCAAAATAATGTGAAATCTGACTGTATGTCATGTATATTATCACATGTATTTAATGCTTATTCATGTTGTAGACATTAATGTATTTGCATATTATATAGTGCTTACATTGCAATAAAGTCAATAAATCTCTATGCATCTTTTATTTAAAGTTACATGGTTCTTACATGATCATGAACCTATATTACATATTTAAGACAAGTTTTTATTAAATAATATTATATTAAAATTATTAAATCGATTCTGTCATGTATTTATAAAAACTAGAATGTTATGTTTTTAACTAATTACCAACCTGATTTTCAAGTACAATTCGTTTTGCAGATTTGTGCACCAAATTGAATTTATTTTCAAATTGAAAATCAGTGTTTTAAAATAGGCCTGTGCAATATTTTTTAAACAATTTTGAATGGAATATTATGTCAAAAACAGGTTTATCACAATCAATGGATCCATGACCTCTATTCTGCTGCTTTGTGCAGTCTTGCCATCCTATTGTGTGAAATCGATCGGTATTTGTGTGGGTGATTGATTAGAAATATAGTTTTTAAAGAAAGATGCTATTTTTGGATGTATGAATGGGCAGACACAAGGGGCTGTTCTCTTGAAAGTCCAAATCTACTGTCTGGCCTGGTTAATTTTGGCATCCAGCTGTCATGTGACATGGGCCTGTGTTTTTAGCAGAGAGACTCATGGGAAGGGAGGGGGATCCTGCATGGAGCAGCTGGTGAGAAGAACGTTCTCACAGTCAGGGGTCTGTCTGAGCCGTGTGTGTTTTGGGTGATGCACTGGCATGTCTGCAGGTGTTCGGTCCTGATTACTGATGTCTGTTATACCCTCACTTGTGTTTTAGCACCATTGAGTGTACAATCTACCTATTATACCCACTAAAAAGCGGTAATATTCTACTTTTCTGTAGCATTTCTCCACTTATAATCCCACTCAAGAAAAAAAAAGATTTGAGCGTGATCATTTCTGAGCCAATAGAGTTAAACGGGCTACTTAAAGCTATAGGCTAGTTCAGTTATTTTGTCCTTGTTTACTCACCCATGCTCTTCTAAACTTGCATGAATTCAAAAAGAACGATTTGTAACTACATGAAGGTGACAGAATATATTTTTCTACAGATGCACCTGTCTGAAAATTGTCTGATAATTCTTTATATGTGAAAGCCGGCGCCTGAACCGATATATTGGCAAATAAATCAATTTTTTTAGATAATTTGAGTACCTGATTATAAAAACTAAAGTTTTATCATTAAAAGCCATGACAATGGCACACAATTATGATGATGTCATTATAAATTTATGCTAGCCGATATGACAGTCTTGCGCTGCACGTTGCACTGTATTTTCCTTTTTTGAAGTGATTCCAGTCATATTTTTTAAGCCATTCAAAAGCATCATGTTGAACAGTGCACATCTGAAGTGTCTCAGCTGAAGGAAATGGTACACTAATAATCGGCTTTATACATCAGCCAAATTTTCTTATCGGACCGATAGCATTAAAAATGAAATGTATTCGGCCGATGCCAATATTGAAAATACACTTCAACAGTCTTAATTCACACTTGAATGATGGAAACGCATGGTTTCTCTCTTCTGTAATCGTCAAGGTGTTGGTAACTTCCGCATGGTGCTCTGCTGTTATTGAACATGTATTTCTCTTCTAGATTACCTGGACAATGGCAATAACAAGATGGCAATCCAGCAGGCTGACAAGCTGCTTAAGAAGCACAAAGATCTTCACTGTGCAAAGGTGTGTCCTTTTTCTTTATTTTTAAACTTATGCGCAGCAAACATCTGTATGCTGTAAAACATGTTGCATTGCTTCCGGTTCAGGTCTATTGTATGTGCTTCATTAAACATAAAGCTCTTTTACTCTGGATGCCTTCAAAGGAGCGAGCAAAGATAAGCATAACCAATGATGTCCATTACATATATCTAAAAGTTTAAAATAACATTCGAATATTAAAATAAGAGGAAATAAAGAATAAAACGGCAACCATAAATTAACTAGCTGATTACCTTAAAGGTACAATATGCAGGATTTTTCGACCACCAGGGGTCGCTAACCTCTTACAATAATAAAGGCGCTTATTGATGATGTATATTCCACATTAAGCTGAATTATGGGTTTTGTCGTCAAGCTGATGGATCTTTTATGGATGAGTAAATACTTTGATGTTTGTAACACGGCTGTAGTATGAAGCAGGGCGCGATTGCTGGACGTATACCAGCGCCACACGCAACGCGAGTCCCGCGGATATGAAGGAATACGAATATTTCATTCTGCCGAACTACACGCAAGTGCTGAATTAATACTTGCACTGGTCAGTTTATTAGACGAATTAAACTTGACGTAACACAGCGCTGCTCCAGTAACAGTTTCACTATCACACTAAACGGCATTTGAGTGTGTTGAATGTTGTTAGTTAGGCTGTTTGTTGTAGGGCTGCGACAATCAATTCGATTAAATCGATTAAAATCGATTTCTGAAAGAGTTGGCAACGAATTACATTATCGTTTTGTTGCGTCGCGCGACGCAGAAATGTTTAAATATAAAAAAAAAATAAAAGTTTGAGCTGAGCGCGGAGCACTCTCGGTCTCTCACGCACTGTCGCTGCAATCGCGGAGTTCGCATTTGTCAAACGAGGAGATCCGAGTGTGTCCGTGATGATCGCGAGAGAGAGAGAGCGAGTGTGTCCGAGATCGCTCACGCGGGAGCGAGAGAGCCGAGTGTGTCCGTGATCATGAGAGAGAGAGAGACCGAGTGTGTCGAGATCGCTCACGCGGAGCGAGAGAGAGGCCGAGTGTGTCCGTGATCGTGAGAGAGAGAGAGAGAGAGAGAGAGAGAGAGAGGCCGAGTGTGTCCAAGATTGCTATGTTTTTTGTTAGTCCATTTTTTTTTTCACTGAATTTGCACCTTTAGTTCTGTTTTTTAATAAAGGATTGGAAATTAATGTTTTTTTTATCTGATTAATCGACAAATTAATCGACAGATTAATCGATTAATAAAATAATCGTTAGTTGCAGCCCTAGTTTGTTGACTGTATGAGACTAAGCTAGATCAACATTAGAATAACATACAGATCATATTCTAACATTGTATCATGTTGAACTATATAACATTGATAAGTTTTATGTGCATTTGCTCACCTGTTTGCTCAATTAACATGCAACACTCGCGTCTCTGTCTAAGTTCGAAGTTAGCTCACGCGACGTGAAGCTCTCGGCATCTCGAAAGATGTTGATCTTTCTGTTTTTGTCTCAAAGTCTGCTTGGGCCATAATGTTTGAACAAAACAACAACAGCCTGAGCGTCCTGCTTGGCATAATAGGCATAACCCAGTTGTCAACGTCTGTCACCATGGTTACTACGGCAGTACGAGGTCAAACCTGGCGGAAACCGGGGTAATGCGGATATGGCGCCATCGACGCCCCGTTTCCTTGGTTAAAATCACAATTTCTCACGATTTACAAATACATTAGGGATATTGTAAGTAATCAACAAAGCACAATATATAGCATTGGCCTAGTGGTGTTTGGATATTTTACTGCAAAAATCCTACACATTGTACCTTTAAAAGTCCATAGATATTGTGGTCAGTTCATACTGCTGTAATAATCACACTAAGCCACATCATGATTTCGGTTTTAAGCGAACACTGTTTCATTCTGGCCAGCTCAGGCTGCGATTGGTCCCAGTGTCCATGTTCTCGCTAAACGAGTGGTTCGCGAAGCATCAGGAGAACTGATGGTTATCGCTGTACTTCATGTGACACTGTGGATAGTGGTCGACACAAAGGCATTGTTTAAGAACTGGAATTTGACCATCTAGATCTGATAAATTAGCTCTGGATGCATTTATTTGCAGGTCTTGAAGGCGATTGGTCTGCAGCGTACTGGCAGACAGGAAGAAGCCTTCACGCTGGCACAGGAAGTGGCCATTCTCGAACCAACAGATGACAACTCTCTGCAGGCACTGACTATCCTCTACAGAGAAATGCACCGGCGTGAGTGTTAAAAGCTACCAGAACTCTCAAGCTGCATTCAGAATCTCAAGCTGATTCAAATGGACTAATACCACCTTTTCTTCCTGTAGCCGAATTAGTGACCAAGCTTTATGAAGCCGCAGTCCGGAAAGTTCCAACAAGCGAGGAGTACCACTCTCACCTCTTCATGGCCTACGCTCGGGTCGGAGAGTACAAGAAAATGCAACAGGTTCTGTTTGTGTTCGCTCTGATGTCATTAATCGTTACAGGAGGGCTGCTTAATTTGGACTTATTGCAATTTAAAAATGTGGTTTTAAAACTGCTCCTGGTTTGCAGTGCTTGTTTGTAGGGCTGCGTTTGGCCAAAAAAGTTAGTATAAAATATTGTAATACAAATAAAATATAAAATTTCACTTTAAAATAAAGAAGAGGTATTTATAAAAAAAGATGTTCTAGTACTTACACTACCAGTCAAGTTTTAGATTGTTTAATGTTTTTTTATAAGAAGTCTCTTCTGCTCACCAAGGCTGCATTTATTTTATAAAAAAAAACTAGTAATATTGTGAAATATTATGACAATTTAAAATGACTATTTTCTATTTGAATATATATTAAAATGTAATTTATTCCTCTGAAAAAGCAGATTTTTCAGCATTATTACTCCAGTTTTCAGTGTCACATGATCCTTCACAAATCACTCTAATATGCTGATTTTATGCTCAAAAAACATTATTATTTTCAATGTTGAAAACGGTTGTGTACAATTTTTATTTTCAAAATTCTTTGATAAAGAAAGTTCAAAAGAACAGTATTTATTTATAAATAGAATTTTTTCTTAGCATTATAAATGTCTTTACTGTAACTTTTGATCAATGTAACTCATCCTCTGATGAATAGAAGTATTGATTTCTTATTTATTTCCCCCAAAAATAAAATAGAAATTCTTACTGACCCCAAACTTTTTAAAGGGTAGTGTTTAATGTAACAAAAGCTTTCCATTTCAGATAAAGCTGTTCTATTTGAACTTTTTATTCATCAAAGAATCCTGAAATAAAAATGTAAAAACTATTTTCAACATTTATAATAATCATACATGTTTCTTGAGCTGCAAATCATCATATTAGAATGATTTCTGAAGGGTCATGTGACACTGAAGACTGGAGTAATGATGATGATAAATTCAGCTTTGATCACAGGAATAAATTACACTTTTCTATATATATTCACAAAGAAAACAGCTGTTTTAAATTGTAATAATATTTCACAATATTAATGTTTTTTTATTTTTTAATCATATAAATGCAGCCTTGGAGAGCAGAAGAGACTTCTTTTAAAAACATTAAAAATCTTACCGATCTAAAACTTTTGACTGGTAGTGCATGTGTATGGCTTTCTTAATTTCTGCATTTTTAAACTATAAATCATTGGTCTTTTATTTTGGCGGATAAACGCAGCGAGCCCTTAAAGGGACAGTTCACCCAAAAAATTAAAATTGTCATTATTTACCAAACCTGTATTGAGTTTTTCTTCTGCTGAACACAAAAGAAATTTCGAAGAATGTCTGTTGCTAAAAAAATAGTATTTTTTTTCCATACTATGGAACTAATTAGCAATATCATCCTTTGTGTTCAGCAGAATAAAGAATTCATACAGGTATGCAACAACTTAGTTTTTAGTAAATGATGACAAAATTAAAATTGTGGGGGAAATTATCCCTTTGAGGCTTTTCTTTTATTGGCCACAGCTGCTTTATAAGCGCATTGCAATTTTGGGGAGATGGTTGGCACGTGTTGCGTTTCCAAATCCATGTAACATGCGCCTCTAACTCCGAGCAGATGCAGAGATGGAGTTTGTGTGGAGCAGCGTTTACTGTTAACAGATGCTGCAAACACCAGATCATGAGCTGCTTACGTGTAAATGAACACAGTGATGCGCTTCACTCATGCAACATGCTGCGCATGTATTTATTTAATAACTTAGCAGCCTTTGCAATTTGATAAGCACAATTTAAAATTGAGATTTGTTTAAATGGATCTGCATTATTAAAGGAGTAGTTCGCTTTAAAAAAAACTTTTGCTGATAATTTAATCACTCCCATGTCATCCAGATGTCCATGTCTTTCTTCTCAGTTGAAAGAAATTAAGGTTTTTGATGAAAACATTCCAGGATTTTCTCCATATAATGGACTTCAGTGGGAACCAACGGTTCAAGGTCCAAAAGACACTTTCAGTACAAACTGCAAACTGTTCAAAGGGCTTTAAACGTATTCCAGACGATCAATAAGGGTCTTATCAAGCGAAACGATCGCTCATTTAAAAAAAAAAACAATCTGTTTAAGTTTTATAAACTCAAATGCTCGTCCTTGCTCTGTTCTGCGATGCACGTTTGTGACTCTCCTGTTTGAACTCGTTCATCAAAATGAACAAATCTTTTTCAGAGTCAATTCGTCTCGTTTGCCGTTGAATGAATTAAATGACTCGAAAAAGATTTGTTCATTTTGATGAACGAGTTCGAACAGGAGAGTCACAAACGTGCATCAGAACAGAGCAAGGCGAGCATTTGTGCTTATAAAACTTTAACTTTGTTATTTATTAATTAAATGAGCGATCATTTCGCTTGATAAGACCCTTATTCATCGTCTGGAATCGTTTAAAGGCTTTTTTTTTTTCAACTTTGAATTTTATTGCTCTTGGTGATATCCCTCAGTCCATGTTTCATAATAATGTTCAAGTGCCTAGCAACATTTAGGCCTATCTGAGAAATCAAACTGTGTGAAATAGCTTTTAAAGCCCTTTGAACATTTTGCAGTTTGCACTGAAACTGTCTTTTGGACCTTGAACCGTTTGGTTCCCATTGAAGTCCATTATATGGAGAAAAATGCTGGAATGTTTTCATCAAAAAGAAAGAAAGACATGGACATTTTGGATGACATGGGGTGAGTAAATTATCAGCAAACGTTTTTTGTTTGCTGTGAAAGTGAACTACTCCTTTAATCGTGAACCTCCTAAATCATTGTTTATATTGAAAGACTTTTCTGTCTGTTCACTCCTGACAGGCTGGAATGGCTCTGTATAAAATTGTCCCCAAAAACCCATATTACTTCTGGTCGGTTATGAGCTTGGTGATGCAGGTTTGTTGTCTCACTTCTCACTGCATAAACAACACATATCATGGATGAACCAATGCAGAACAAAATGATATTCAAAATTGCCTTTCCAATGTCCATCAGTACATTTCTCCATCAGCCCTGTCGTGTGTTTCAGGCCATCTCGGCACAAGACGAAAAGCTCTCTCAGACCATGTTCCTGCCGTTAGCTGAAGCGTATGGTGGAGAAAATGGTTAAGGAGGAGAAAATAGAGGCAGAAGCTGAGGTAGGACGGGTTATCTATAATCTGTTTCTGTTTATTTCAGCCGTATAAAGTTTCTGATGCAGTTTCCTTTGGCTGTTCCAGGTCCAGCTGTACTTCATGATCCTGGAGCGTTTGGGGAAATATGTGGAGGCGCTGGAGGTGGTTCAGGGGCCGCTCTGGAGGTGAGGAGAGAAAAAATAGTCCTTCAAAGGAATATTTTGGATTATTTCCAGTTGAATGTTTCTGTAATGCTGTCATTTACCAGAGATGATGAGAATGTAAAACTGAACAGTGGTTACAAATGCCTGGTGTTTTTGCTCCATGTAAATGGCACGTTATGATTCAAATCTCCTTTTGGTATAAAATAACCTGCATTGTGCAGAGACATAATTAGGATGAAAATAACTTTGAAAAAAATAAATAAATACATTAATATATATATATATATATATATATATATATATATATATATATATATATATATATATATATATATATTATATATATATATATATATATATATATATTTTATATAATTTATATAATTTATATATATATATATATATATATATATATATATATATATATATTTTTTTTTTTATTTATTTATTTATTTTAAATACATACTACAGTCTGGGGAAAGATTTTTTTTTTAATGAACTTAGTACTTTATTCAGCAAAAAATACATTAAATTGTTCAGAAGGACAGTAAAGATGTTTATTATGATACAAAATGTTACTGTCAACAGGACTCAACACTAAGGTTTTTTTTTTCGGTCCTTACCAGAAATTGGTAATCAGTAAATGAAAGAGTTCAGATGCAAAAGCCTCTAAATGCCATTTGAAATTTTCTTCTAAAATGAATCGATTTTTATCTAAGCTTGTATATTTAAGTACAGTAATTTCACTTAAATGACAATTAATTGGTAATCTTCATTGCCATTTAAGTGAAATTACTGAACTTTAATATACAAGCTTGATGATAATGATCATTTTAGAAGAAAATTTCAAATGGCACTTAGAGGCTTTTGCATCTGAACTCTTCAAATATTGTGTTATTGTAAACCAATTATTGTTTGAATCATGCAACCTTAATAAATAAGGTTATGACACCACATTTCAGATACTATTGAAATTTCACAATTTTCAATTTCAATTTTGATATTGAACCAAAAACTACTATGCTAAATAATGTACAAGTACAGACAGGGCTTGATTTCTAATTTTGCTCTCCAGCCACTGTGGTTTGTGGTTTTCCAAAGTTACTAGCCACTTAGCATTTTCATGGCCACAATTTTGACATCGATACCATGGGGGAAAACTGCCATATAGATATTTTAAAACCATCTCATAATTTGGCAGCGGGTATATTAGGCTGCTGTCACTTTAAGACCTGACGCACTGACCCATTATAATCCGCTGAGGACAGATAAGATATCAGTCAATGGTATCTGTAATTTTATGATGTTTTCTGTTTGTGGAGAAACTCAAAATAAAGTGGGATCACCGTAGGCTGTGAAACATTAATCGTAATTAATCGCATCCAAAATAAAAGTTTGTGTTTACATAATATATGTGGGTGTAGTGTGTATAATTATTTTGTATATATAAATACACACACAGATACATGCATATGTGTGTATTTATATATACAAAATAAGTATACACACTACACACATTATGCAAACACAAACTTTTATTTTGGATGTGATTAATCGCGATTAATCGTTTCACAGCCTGAAGATTTGGAGTCCACCGTTAACATTTTTTTCACATTTCACATGCAAGGAATGTGCAAACCTTGTCATTTAGCTTTGTGTTTTTCTCCCTCAGAGAAGCTGACCAGTGAACTGCAGAGCCGTGAGAACAAATGCATGATGCTGTATCGCCGTCTGGAGCGCTGGGCCGAGTGCAACGCGCTGTCCTGCAAACTGCTCCTGAAAAAGTGAGTCCACTACTGATCAGTTGACTTCCTGTTCCCTGAAACATAAATAGCTACTTCAGAGTGAGGTTGTTCTAGTTTAGCATTGCATTTTTGCTACATAAGGTGTTAATCGGTAGATTTTGTTTCTTTCTGCAGCCCTGATGACTGGCAATTCTACTTGCTATATTTTGACTCTTTGTTCCACCTCATTGATCAGAGCTGGACGCCTCCACAGGAAGGAGCTCAGTACGTAAAAAGTTAATTGCATGCAAATATTTAGCTGGGAAAGCATTTTCACACTGGAAATGGAAGGTCAAGTACACTGCATTGTATACTGCCTGTCCGTGATGCAGGTATTTCATCAATATTGAGCACAGTATACCTACTGCATAAGAAAGTAGTGTGCCTATCTGAACTCATCCTGTCTCATGTTCTCATGCATGCTGTGTCGTATCTCTCTGTGTTCAGTTCTTCAGAAGGCGAGGTGCACGCCTCCGTGGCTCAGTCCATCAGCTTCATGAAGGAGCGACTGGCCACAGAAGATGCCAAGGAGTCGAAGCACCTGAGAGGACCGTACCTGGCCTGTCTGGAGCTCATCAGACGGCTCAGAGAGCGGAGCTGTCCTGAAGTACAACAGCTCGGTACGGGATGGGTCGGGCGGATTACACACGACAGGCTGTATGTTTGCTGTGTGTTTCTGACATGTTTTCTCACCATGATGCAGGTGAACCTCTAGAGCTCATGTTCCAGTTTTTTGTGAAGTTTGGAGACAAGCCAAGTTGCATCACAGACCTTAAGATCTTTCTGGACCTACTCGCACCTGACCAACATGTGCAGGTTAGATGCAATGCATATTTTTCATACCGCAAAACTTCAAATAATAGCCGAGTCCCAAATAGACGCCTGTCTCTTTTACACTGGTGCAGGTTTGGGTAAATAAAGGCCGGGTCTGTTTTTTAGTTTCGGGTTGTATTTAATCGAGTAAAACCCGTCAAGTTGTCCGCATAACGAGCAGAGAGAGAGGCCACGTGACACTCACATCTTCAAACAACACGAGCGCTGTTCTTGCTCTCTCTCCTCGCGCACATTAATCAAAGTCAATTGACACGATAGTAAAAGATCGGAAGACCGCAGTTTCACGTGGAGCATTTGGAGATTTTTAAAGATAAGAGACTCAATGAACAACATCTCAACACTAAATTATAAAGGCCTGTCTCATATACAAGCCGGTGCAGTTCAACCATTTGGGAAATTAAAAGCCTGGGCTATTATTTTAAGTTTTACGGTATATATATTTAGGGCTGACCAAATTAGCGTGTTAACGCATGCAATACATTTTTTTCAGTTTTAAAATTATAAATTAAAATTAAGCAGAATCCGTTTTTTCTGTCATAATTTGGCTAGTGTTCCATTTAAATGATCAGGCTCCTATTTAGGCAAATAACACAGTAAATTATGCAAAAACAGTACGATGGTATATACGATGTACGATGAATCGTACATATATATATGTATGATATATATATATATATATACATATATATATATATATACATATATATATATATATATATATATACATATATATATATATACGATTGTTATAGTTGACTGAAACTAAAACCGTAAAATAAACCTTCATTACTTGATCTAAAAAAACTAACTGAATGTATTTTATTTTGGCTATAGACTGCAGCGTTTAAGTGAATTATATTTTAAAGTATATTGAAATAATAAACAGTTGAAATTGTATAATATAACTTGTAATAATATTCATCAATATTACTGTTTTGACTATTTATTATTAAATAAATGCAGCCTTGGTGAGCATAAGAGACTTTCAAAAACATAAAAAGAGTAGTTTGTATATATCTGTCTTGAGTTTTACTTTCTTGCAACTGTCTTCGTTTATATATATATATATATAGACAGTAATATTGTGAAATATTATTACAATTTAAAACAGCGGTTTTCTATGTGAATATATAGTGAAGTGTAATTTATTCCTGTGATTCAAAGCTGAATTTACAGCATCATTACTCCAGTCTTCAGTGTCACATGATCCTACAGAAATTATTATAATATGATGCTCAAGAAACATTTATGATTATTATCCATGTTGAAAACAGTTTTTTATATTTTTATTTCAGGATTCTTTGATGAATAGAAAGTTCAAAAGAACAGAATTGATCTGAAATGGAATTTATTTTTTATTTTTGGTGGAAAGAAATTAGAAAATACTTTTATTCATCAAGGATGAGTTACATTGATCAAAAGTTACAGTAAAGACATTTATAATGTTAGAAAAGATTCTATTTTAAATAAATGCTGTTCTTTTGAACTTTCTATTCATCATAGAATTTTGGGGGAAAAATGGTACACGACTGTTTTCAACATTGAAAATAATAATTTATGTTTTTTGAGCATAAAATCAGCATATTAGAATGATTTCTGAAGGATCATGTGACACTGAAAACTGATGTGTAATCAGCAACAGTAATGATGTTCAAATTCAGCTTTCAAATTACATTTTAAAATATATTAAAATAGAAAACAGTCATTTTAAATTGTCATAATATTTCACAATATTACTGTTCATTTTTTTCATCAAATAAAGCAGCCTTGGTGAGCAGAAGAGACTTAATTTAAAAACATAAAAAATCGTACTGATCTAAAACTTTTGACCGGTGTTGTGTATATATATATATATATATTTTTTTTTTTTTTATTTAAGAACAGACCACGACTTAGACAGAAAGATATGTTTTTGAGTGTTTCTAACTTTCTTGTGACGTCTCAGTTCATCAACAGGCTGATGGAGGCCGTGCCGCTGCTCGCTCCAGGCGAGGACGGGTTCGCGCTCCCGGGAGACACTCGGGCTCTGCAGAGACATCTGTGTGTGACGCAGCTCAGCCGCTGTCTGGGTCTCCAGCATGCGCTCAACACCGAGGGCAAACTGGGCCTCATCAAAGAACTGAAGGCGCATTACCGACACGGCTTACAGTTCGGTAAGCAGATGAATAGGCAGGTTGGACTATTATAACTTCTTCCTTTTTAAATGACACAATCTCTGATAATGCCAGCCTCTTATATTTTCCACGGCAAGCACTAGTCATGTTTTCGTTTAAAACTTTCACATTGATTATTTTAATACACCCGTTTCAATTCATAATATACATCGTTTTCAAGCAGCTTTACAGAAAATGCATGAGTCCACATTACAATTTAGAGTGATCTGTTATCAGAGGAAAGTTATGCATATACAAAATCACAGTTAGCTAAAATGTATTTATTTAAACTATGAAAAAGGCAGAAGCAATGTTTAACCAACTTGTTTAACCCATGATTATGACATGAAAAATGTACAGCTGTCTTACAATTTCCTGATTTATTTCTGCTCTAGGGAAGTCGTGTTTAAAAACAGAGCTCCAGTTCTCAGATATGTACTGTCTCATGGCGGCTCATGTCTATATAGACCTGTGGTTGGAGACGGGTACGTGTGCTCCTCTTTTCAGAGTCAGATTTATTCAAACCTGTCATGTTATTGATGAGCGAGTGCAGTGTGTGTGTGTGTGTGTTGTAGGCGATCAGAACATGTTGTGGCAGTCTATGGGGATGTTAGAAGAAGGTCTCTCCCACAGTTCCTCCAATGCTCAGTTCAAACTGCTGCTTTTGCTTCTGTACTGCCGTCTGGGGGCTTTTGAGCCGGTGGTAGACCTTTACTCCAGCCTGGATGCCAAACACCGTCCAGCACGACACCATAGGGTAAGAACAGAGCAACTATGGGAAACAAATATGTCTTTTAGTAATATGTTAAAGATGGCATTGAATCATTTTTTTATATATTGTGCACTATTCATCAGTGCGCCTTATTCTAAATTTTAAAGAGCAGATTCTTTTTCAAGATGCACGTTTTAGGACATTGAATACATGAAATATTGTACTTCTAAAAATGAATAAAAATATTGGAAAACTAGTTATATCAGCTAAAATATACACTTGTTTCCGGTACAATATTTGTGCACATCAAAACCAAGAAAAAACATGTATTAAAATACGCAATAACTTCACCATGTAACGCAGGTGAGGAACAGTGTTGATTTAGTGTTATTTATAGTATTTATTAGTAGGGCTGTCAAATGATTAATCGCATCCAAAATAAAAGTTTGTGTTTACATAATATATGTGAGTGCACTGTGTATAATTATTTTTAATATACAAACACACACACACACACACACACACACACACACACACACACACACACACACACACACACACACACACATGTATGTATACAAGAAAAAATATTATTTATTTTTTATGTATTTTTTAAAAATTATATATAAATCTATATACAGTATATACATGAATATTTATTTTATTTATATATATATATATATATATATATATATATAATAATTATACACAG
This sequence comes from Hybognathus amarus, assembly GCA_030378365.1. Classification (NCBI taxonomy): domain Eukaryota; kingdom Metazoa; phylum Chordata; class Actinopteri; order Cypriniformes; family Leuciscidae; genus Hybognathus; species Hybognathus amarus. Next base: position 72,758 of record JAQIUQ010007590.1, on the reverse strand, counting down.
TGCACCCACATATATTATGTAAACTCAAACTTTTATTTTGGATGCGATTTTAATCATTTGACAGCCCTATTTATTAGCATTTTTAATGACCTTTTAAATTTTCAGTTTTAATCATTTTGTAATGTGTTTTTTCCTTTTAGTTTTATATATATCTATTGAGCTAATTTCATTTTTTTAGTGTCAGTAATTGTAGTGCTTTGAAAACTGAAATAAAACAAGTTTAAGCTTTTATTTAAGCTTTATTTCAATTAAAAATAGCATTTTAGTTTTAGTAAGCAATAACGACACTGGTGATTAACAAGTTTTATTTTGTGATGAATTGAAAATTAAATACACAAACAAAATAAACAGAATTTTTAAATGTTTTGCTTTGTGTACCAATGAAAGTAAATAAAATAAACTTTAAAATATGCAGATTTTTTATCAAATATAAAATAGACAAGAACTTTACAGTTATTGAGCTAATAACATCATAGTCTATTTTCACGATCAAATCCCTGTATATTGATACAATTCTTGGAATTATTTTAGTACATCACAGTATGCCTTAAATGGCATATTGCAGGTTTGAGAAATAAAATTTAAAATCGATAAATTTAGATTTTTTTTTTAACCTGCAAATATGCTCCAAGTTAAATATACTAGCATGTTTTTTCAAGGGTTCCTTGTCAAATATCACCCATGCTAAATCTGTTCTGTCCTTGTCCAGGTATTTATTGACCCGCTATGCAGAGTCTTTGGGCCAGTTTGCCGCTGCTTCCCAGTCTTGTAACTTCTCCCTCAGGTTTTTTCACTCAAACCAGAAAGATGTACGTCATAGTTGTTCTTTTTAGAGATGTTTTCATGTATGTACAGAATCAAAATGACCTGCCGATTTCCTCACGCTCATGCTGCTGCCATGTGTTTGTTCCTGCAGACCTCAGAATACATTATTCAAGCATATAAATATGGTGCTTTTGAGAAAATCCCAGAGTTCATCGCCTTCAGGAACCGACTCAATCATTCGCTGCACTTTGCCCAGGTGCGCACCGAGAGGATGCTGTCTCGACCTCTTCCCTGGAAGCCGACATGTAAGTCATCTTTACCTGTCTTATATAGAAGTCGCAGGTGGAATTAACCCTCAATTGGGTCATGTGGTCTATACGACCCCAATCGACTTTTACTTACTAAAAAAAAGGTTCCCTTCATCTCAGTGGAATAAGATTTTGTGACTTTTTATACATTATCTATTCACACAAAAAAAGGTATGTAAAAAAAAATGTTTACACTTCTGGTCTTTGGGGTCAATATGACCCCACATTAAAGAGAATGGGAAATGTGAAAAAACTAAATATATTCTTAAAAAAAAAAGAAATCTGCCATGAATCTGAAAAATTTTACACAGAAATGAAGGCCTAGTACTAGAGCATAAATGCAATGTATCATAAAAAAATAATATTTCATATGCAAGCTAATGGTGTAGTTGAGGAATTTTGTGGTATATGGATACAAAAGTACTTTATATCTCCAAAAACACAGCATTAATAAATAGATGAGAAGTAAACAAAAAAATTATATATTATTTGTATGATTAAAAATGTATATTTTTTGTACAATTACTCAATCAATTGTTGGGGTCCGTATAGACCCTGAAGCCCAGAAGTGTAAACAGGAAATGAAGACCATTTGAAGGTTAATCTGTAGGTTTTATTGTTTTTGTCGTTTTATTGCACAGATCATCTCCTCTAGAGGAGAGCGTGAAATCAATGTCTCTGTGTCCGGAAGAGGACGACATCCCGTGGGACAACTTAAGGGACAACCGTGACCTGACTGTTCTCGTCGCCTGGAACCCTAAAGACCGGTACGTTGTGACTAGCAAACTTTTTAAAGAGGACCTATTATGCTTCTTTTTTCATGTTCAAATTTATTTTGTGTGTAATGTTGCAGTTCTTCTCTATATCAGTGTTTCTGAACTCCTGAAACGCCTCCATTGTAGTCTTGAGTTTCTTTCGGGAATGAACACGTCACAATATTCCTCATTTAAATAATTAATATGTAGAATAAAGGGCGGGGCCTGATTGAGTTAGTTAGTAGTGTGTTAAACCGGCGGTTATGGTAAGGGCGGGACATTTCCCAAACACACTCGAAGCGCTTGACCAATCACAACACACTGATCCAGCCGACCAATCAGAGCGCAGTGTGCTTTTCAGAAGGAGGGGCTTCATAGAGACAGGAACTAAACAGAGCTGCAACAATGGAGAATATGTGGAAAAATAGTGTGTCTGAACATTCAAGAGTCCAAAAACAACATCAAGACTTTGAAAAGGGCGTAATAGGGACTCTTTGAGCATTCATCCATTTCAATAATGATAATATTGATCACTCATTGTAGGCAGCTGAACGAGGAGCACAAGCAGCGCTCTCTCGAGGATGAGACCCTGTGGCTGAGGTTGCGGTCTCTTACTCTGCGTCTGATTGGCTGCGTCTCCACGATGTCTCACCCGCCGGCACCGCGTAACTCGGAGAAGACGACTGAAAACGGAGTGGCAGCCAAACCATCTTTTCTACAGTCACTGCTCTCTCAGCTTGAAAACACGCTAAACCAGGCCACACAGTTCACGGAAAAACAGCTGCAGGTCAGAACCGCTAGAGAACGTTTTTTTTATCAGTTGCTTTATTTCTATTTCAGTTGAAATTGTGCTATGTAGCTCCTGATTGATATCAAAAAGCCAGAGCTTTGACTATCAGCATCAAGTCTTGTCCAGTGTTGTTTATATACTATTATTGTATTTATTTAAATTGACTAAACTTACATTTGTATACTTTCAGTTTTCCTTCAATTAGGTTTTTTGAATTTTTTTTTTCATAATTGTTTTATATATCCATTCATTTTATTTATTTCACTTAGTATTTCTAATTTTGATGTATTTTTTTATGGTCAAGGTCTTCATCTAATATTTAGATTTTATATTATTTTAGTTATCAAAAGTGATATGGTTATTAAAAAATATATATATTTTTTTAAACTTAAGGAAAACATTTTTTTTATTTATTTTATTCCCAAAGATATTTCTTAATGTTCTTAAGACAAAAGTCATTCAAATTCTTCAGAAATATCTTCAAAGATCAAAACTAAAATAATTCCTTGAAGTTATAACCAATTTCTATTTCAGTCGAATTTTGTTGGGTAGTGAATCCATCATCTCATTGGTTCAAAATCCTTCTCCGCATAACTGCATATGCATCATCTAATATGTTTAGGCTCTGAATTTTGTTGTTTTGCATAGCATGCCATTTTTACCATATTTTCTGCTGGATTTTTTGTATGTTGTAGCAAAAATAGAATTAGAGCCGAAACTTCTTAACGCTGTAACCCCGCTGAATTTTTTTTTTTTTTTTACAGTCGATAGGACCCATTTCTCAATTTTTAATTGTTAGTGTATCTGTGGATCATTGTCCATTGTTTGGCACAAAATGCATTCAACAACAACATTCAAATTACATGAATTTCTTTCTCACTGAGACAAAACCACAACCAAAACTCTGTGTACCTACAGGCAATTTGCATGTTTACATACTGTTAAACTTCAAAGTTCAACCCATTACCAAAAGACATGGTGTTACTGTAGAAATGTAGCAAATTACAATTTAAATTCATTCCAAATCTAAAAAATGAAATTAGATGTAGCTGTAGTCTTTAAATTTAATTACCCATCTACAAGTAGTGGGGTGTTCAACCTAGGAAAATTGACATTCACCCTTTATTCAAATATTATTAAAATGTGTTCTAGATTTTGTAACCATATTGCGTAGTTGTGCTTTGAGTCAATTGTTTTATTTGTGGTGATAACTAATTGAAACGTGACATTGTGCTGACATATTTGTCCAGACTGTCATGAAAGGAATTATGAACACATGCAAAAACAAAAAGGAACCAATGAAATGTGTTGTATTCGATGTATGCTTTTTCCTATGAGCTTTTTGTTTTTCTTTGCATTTTTTTAAATATTCTTTTAAACTTTTTATGACAAATGATTTACCAAAAAAATTTTTTGTAGTGTTTTGTTCTTTCCTCATATTTAAATGTTAAAAAACATAAAATAATTTCATTTTAATGGTTTAATCAAACTTTAAAATGCAAAAACAAATGTGAAATTGACTGCTGTGCCCAGCAGAGAGTTGGTAAAGTGACGCCTAAGTATTGATAAAAATGCCTTAGTGATTTGTCATATGAAGCAGGTGTAGTGTGTTCAACAGCACCAGTGTTGTTGTTTGAGTTGTATGTTGTGTTTGACAGCACCAGTACCCGTTTCTGGGCCCGTGTCGTCTCGGCTGACTCAGGCTCTCTCCAGCGGTTGTTGTCAGTGTCAGCTCTCGTCTCTACAGCTCCCTCTACACCTCCAGGAGCTCGAGACGCCGGTCTGGGTTCGTTCACGTCAGTTTGAGATTACAGCAGATCTTCTATCCACCTTATTCCTGTCGACCTTACTGCGTTTTGAATTATGGGTGGCATTTCCGGTTTGGGGAACATCCATTCAAAACTCTGAAACAAATCATTTCAAATCATAAGGTTGCCCTACAAATCCGTCAGTTTGACTGGATGAGCTGTCAAATTTCCTCTGATTTCTTTTCAGACATCATGAGAAAAACATTACACTTGGTATTTTAACGTGACATTATATATAACAAGAATATCTATTCTATGACAGGAGCTACTTTCTTTTCCTCGTGATTATTTTCTTTTTTCCCTTTGTAATCCATTGTAAAAGTATGAAAAGTGATAACAAATACGGCACATTTGTGGTCTGTTCTCCCGAATTTAATGTACAATATATTCCATTTAATAATTGACTGGAATGCATGAAGAATCTCTCGTTATTCTCCTCAAATCCTCTCGTCTCTTTCCAGACTTGTTTTCACAGGTAAATGCAATTTATAATCTGTCAAAATGATGGAAATCACTTTGAAATACTATCACATAATGCTGATGAACATTTTTGATTAAGGCAACACAAGTTACTACAGTGATATTTAACACGTCCGTTATTGCTGTGGAAACACTCATGCTTTTGGGGTTATTTGGTGTGTTAAAAGTACCTTGTTGATGCTTTTACACTTTTAAATTTCCTTTTAATGTTCGATCTTTTTTTAACGTGTTGCGTTCATATAGCAATCCTTTTCAATGATTGTTTATAGCTTAACGGAAGTTACACCCATAATTCACGCAAAGCGTCATGTGTCTTAGGAATAAGGTGGATAAAGCGTCCATCTGCGTCGCAATCCTTTTTGATTTCATGCCACTTATTATTCCGTTAAGCTCATTTATTATTATATTTGTGTTACTGGTTGTTTTAATTTGTTTATTCTGTTGTAAAGCACTTTGGTTCACCTATCGGCTGATGTAAGGTGCTATATAAATAAAGTACATTTACATTTACATTAGCAAATTTATTCTGCTACAATCATGGAATTTATATTTAATTGATAGGGATTTATTTTATTTTTTTTAGCTGTGAGTTCCTGGCCTGGAATTTTTATATGATTAAAATAATTTCATGTATATTATATATTTGTCATGTATTGTTATATAATTTTTTTAATATTATGTAAATACTAATAATATCATATTTTTAATGCTTTTATATAATTTGACTTATTTACATACATTAATAATTTTGTCTTGTATTTTCAGATGACTCAACAGAGCTTCAAACACAAATATCAAATCTTTTCAAGTCTTTAGCAGTACAACTTCAAGGTATGCCACGGACTCAACATGTTTCAAATTACTTAATATTTCTGCTCATGTTTCATTTGTCACATTCAAAGTTCACTGGATGACATTGTTTTAGACTAATTTTGTTTCATTTTCTGCTGATGTAAGTCCATGTGGGCAGGAATTGTAATAATAATAATAAGCTTTCTTTCGATATCCAATCAAATAAAGTCTCATCACAAAAGTGAAATTTATTGCAAATGTTTTTGTTGACTCTTTTTCTGTGTGCTTATCCAGATATGTTGGAAAAATGTAAAGGTGATCTATTAGAAGTTAAAGATGCTCAAACCAAGACACAACCCTCTTTACTGGAGAATCTAGTCTACTTTGTTGAAGTGAGTCTATCGCCATTAAAAGAATACACAGCTCTCTTAGAAAACAAAAAGCGTTCATTCTTAACTCTTTGTTCCAGACCGTCTGTATCCGTCATATGGGTGTCTCATTACTGTGGAAGCGTCCTCCGGCCCTTAAAGTCTCAGTTTACAGAAGAAGAAGAAAAGAAAAAAGAAGCCAGCACTGTAACGGTAATGAAGCTTTCTCCTGAGTCAATATTTATGAAGTGTAGTGTTTGGGGGAATGTGGCTCACTCTTGTTTATGCGCTGGTTCGTGTCTCCCACACAGCCGGCAGTGATCTCGGCCTTCCAGGAGTTCAGCGGCAGCTTGCAGAGCCTCCTGAACCAGGCCCTGGAGCTCATCAAGAGCCAGGAGATCAGCCTGACGGCCCTGAAGCTGGGAGCCCTCAGTCTCCAGGGACAAACTCAGTCTGAGGTGAGTGACTTCAGGGACTGCTTTGTCTCAAAAAGCCAGACATTGGAATATATGCACCATTACAGTAATTCATTCATATTTTGAAATACTGTATTGTTCCTAATATAAGAATATTATTTTTGTTCTTGGAAATAGGGCTGCAACAAACGATTATTTTGATAATCGATTAATTATCAACGATTATTAGAACGATTAATCGACTAATCATCGATTATTTTGCCAGCTAATCATTAAGTTTGGAATGATTATTCATCTTTTTCAATTAGTTAAAACATTGAGTTATACATATTCTTACAATAATATATAAAAAAAAAATCAGTTCAGCTTTTGAAATAGTGGTTTTAATGAACTCAGAGCCAACTAAACAGGTCATTCTCTAAGTTTAACTCAAATCACACACAAATGCTCTCTAAGCATTGTTTAATAAGCCCACTGCTTTTCATAGAACTGAAACAGAAAAGGGTCATTACTTCAGGACACAAAAAGGGTAAAATATTAATCTGCAAACCATTAAAGATATAAAATTACAAGTTTTTTTTTTTACATGAGAATTGAACTAAAAGAGATGTTCTCATTCACCTTTTAATTTACAGAATGAAAAAGAAAAAGTAACTGCCATGATATTATTCCTAACATCTCCTTTTGTAAGTTTTCATGATAATGGAACAAAATACAGGCAAGTAATAAGACTAATACCAAATGTGTTACAATAATAAAAACAGCCCTGACTCCTAAGCTCAATTAAGCTTTATTCTATGCAAAATAAATCATCACATTACTGTAATTATATTATTATTGATGATATTATTACTATTAGTAGTATTGCATGATCTAATATAGAGATTTACCACTAGTTTAGTTAACGTTAGCTCCAGCTGGAGAACACTTGATTCTCACCGGCTCCTCTAGTGTAGGGGATGTTTCCTCTAAGTGCTCCAACATGCATGTTGTGCTCCCGTGAAAAGCAAGTTCTGCCTTGCATGTATTGCACATGACAGCATTGTTGGTTTTGCCAAACCTTGCTAGTTCGGATTCGTTTGCACTCGTCATAATTCGCTCTGTTTTTTCTTTTACCGCACTTGCATTTATAAAGGGCTGCATTTACACTCTAGCGCCAACGCATAGCGGTCAAATCGCGATATTGCACGCCCTTACATTAGGTCACGTGAGATCAAACGACTACTCGACAACAAAGATATTTGTCGACAATTTTTTATTGTCGACGTTGTCGGCAATGTCGACTGAATCGTTGCAGCCCTACTTGGAAATGCATATGAAAAAATGTGGTTGTCTTATATTCGGCATCCAAAGTTTTACATGTCAAAAATACACCCGCAACAATGAGAGTGTTCCCCAGGACTGATAAACGCAGCGGAGTCAACTCATTAAGCATCAGAACTACTGCGTGTCAGAGTGTAATGTTAGAAGATGGCGAGCCCAAAAAGAAAGTCTTAAAAATGCAAACAGTCAAAGAAAGGCTTACCGCGGTCCTATTTCCAAACATTTTATGAAAATGCGTAGTATGAAATTCGGACGTACTAAATCCACAATGTTGTTACTGTCGCGTGTTGTACCAGCGTCGGTTGCATCGCTTCACTGCTGTTTTTAAATCCTCTCCTTGGGCTCATGGGATGGTAAAGTGTACACTATCGGTCAAAAGTTTAAGATCGGTAAGATTTTTTTATGTTTTTAAAAGAAGTCTCTTCTGCTCACCAAGGCTGCAATTTTTTGATCAAAAATACACAAAAACACAGTAATATTGTGAAATATGACAATTTAAAATGACTTTTTTATGTTAATATATATTAAAATGTAATTTATTACTCCAGTCTTCAGTGTCACATGATCCTTCACAAATCACTCTAATATGATGATTTAATGCTCCAAAAACATGTATGATTATTATCCATGTTAAACAGTTTTTTACATTTTTATTTTAGGATTCTTTGATGAATAAAAAGTTCAAAAGAACAGCTTGGCAAAAAAAGCCAATGCCTGTCAAGCCAGTCGCCACAAAAACATTGCCTTAGAAGTGTTGTTCAGCGAGTACCACTTTTTCTTAAACTGTTTTTGAGAAACTATTAGAGTTGCACTTGAAAACAGTCTTACAAACCTTTTTGAATTCCATGTCCTATAATTTGCATACAGCAAGTGAATTGCATCAGTGTGAGTGCGATCTGAAGTTTAGCATGTTTTTGACCTCTGTTTTCTCACTTCATGCAGGCGGAAGGGACCTTCACGAAGAGCGCCATGGATAAGGTGCAGAGCAGCTACCTGCGATCACTGCAGGAGATCGGGGAACTGTTGAAGAAGAGAGCAGACACATTAAAATCCCTCAAAATCTGAGCGCTCCTTCGATCCACCATCCGGTCCCCGACCCGCACGGCTCCACGCGACGGCGTCCTCGGCCCCCAACTCAGTCTGTGAACTCAGCTGGTCGAGATCTCCCTCTCCTCCTATTTATCCGTCTCTTTACTCACGTTCAGATACAGGCACACTGTAAAGTTCAACAACGGCTTCAGCACAAGCATCTACGGTGCTCCCAGCGGCACTTTTAAATGGAAACGTAACTTGATATCCCTAGCAAAACTACATAGGCAAATGAATAAGCAATTTTAGAAGCACTGCTATAAATTATTGTACATAGTGTGAAGATAAAGAATATCAAACGAGAACTCCTTGGCGAATTAAAGTGAACTGCTTTGTCCTTTTGTCGATGTCTTGCGTTATTGTCTCTCTCACTTCCCAGCCCTAGACCTCGCGAAACCCTCCTGATCGATTTCATATTCCTCCACTACGTATCGTAAGAAGACAACTTCCAGACTGACGCACAGCGCCGCGTTTATGTAGCCGATCGCGACGCACGACCAGCCGTGAGCTAAATTGGTCCCGAGGAGATTTTGCGCAAGCTTTCGGTGGGGTGGTGGTGCAAGTATCCGGATGCTTCTATTACGATGTTTCTTTATATATTCCAAATGACTTTACTTGAGCCACAAGCGTTCGAAATGTAGCTTTCCCGGCGGTTTGTTCGAAATCGTCACCATACGGTAATGAATACGTCAACGTAGCATTGAATGCTACTTGAATGACATGGTGAGGTTTGGGAAAGTTTGTGTACTTTGGTTAAAAAAATGATTGATGATGAGAAACAGTTAAATTAATTTTATGCTTGTGTCTTTGGTTGGGCCGAATTGTTTACTTTGAACTCTAAAAAATTGTTGATTGCACTGATGATGTCCCTTCAATGATGAGGTTTTATTGTTGCATACCAAAAACGTCTAAATTAGCCTTGCGTTACCGTCGCAGTAGAGACTAAGGTAGGTTTTTTATATGACTGATTTGTTGATGTCTACCGGGAAGTGCAACTTGTTTACAATGTTTCCGAGCGCCATTATGAATCATGTTTATAGCGTGTTATACGGTGTGCTGCAATCTACGAGCTTTCACTGCTTTATACCTGCTCGGGGAGGGAGGGATGATACTTTTCTCTTTTGTCAAGCTTTTTTATTTTAATCCAACACAACGGGTTACAGGACAAGTTGTGCAGCGAGCGGCTCTTCCATCGCTCCGGGACTGAAGGGCTCATTTCGCGGCCTCAAAGTACGAGGACGACAAGCGCTTCTGGACTGAGGAGGTCGGTTCGAGATGTCAAGAGGTGGTTGGAAGCGTGTCGGCTGATAATCTTTTGTTAGGGAATTTGAGGAAATGCAAACAAAAACACTGGAATGTGAAAGGAGTTTTTTTTTTTTTTTTTTTAAATAAAAAGTAATGTTCCACATGCCGTGACTGCTTTCAATTTCTTGCACCCTGAAGCCATAAAATGTTTTGAGTATGTATAATTTATAACATTGATTTCAATAGGATAATCTTCATTATTGATAAAAAAAAAATCCTACTATGGAAATCAATGTCTACCGTCAACTTCCTGGTTACCAACATTATACAAAATATCTTTTGTGTTAAACAGAAGAAAGAAATTCATGCAGGACAACATGACGGTAAGTAAATGGCAAAATTAGAATTTTTTTAGAATTTTCTGTCCCTTTAACACTCAAGCACTAAATTTGAGAGAGAAAAAAAACTCATAACATGAACAAACGTGAATGATGCTCAGGACAGCTGACAGGCCAGTGTTGCAGCATCATGAAGGTTTAAGTCTTGCCTATTTAAGGATTCAAGCTCAAACGCAAAAGAAAACTCAATTTGTTACTCCTAGAAGTCCGCATCCCAGACAGCACGTGAATTGAGCTCTCTTTCACGTCTTAATGTGATGTACATAATCAAAAAATGACAAAATGCACTTGTAAACGTACTCACTTAAAGGGCACCTATTATGGAAAATTCACTTTTACATGGTGTTTGAACATAAATGTGTGTTGGCAGTGTGTGAGCAAAACCACCCTAAAATGATCAAAATCATTTTTTTTTACAATCTCAATAAATTATCTGCATTGTCTCAGAACGAGCTGATTCAGAGTTTGTGACGTAGAATTGAGCAAGGGGTTTGATTGACAGTGTGGTTGTGGCCTAGACCCCGCCCTCTGTGATCTGTACACCATCCTCCATTGTTTCAACGACAGCCGGTAATGTCTCCTAGAAACATAAGTGTTCTGTTGTGGGATGGGATGTAATAATTACATAGTAGTTTTCAATTATTTCCGACGTCAGAGCCAATGAAAACACAGTGGATGTATTGTATTTTGGAAGTTTAAGTGGCGCCTTTCCTTCGATAAATAAGTTTGTTTGAGCGAATCATTTTCTGACTGAATTCAAAGTAGTTCTTGCTTCAAAGTTAATCCTCAGCTGTGGATCGTCGTCTACTGTTTGCAATCCAACGTCACCTCCAGTAACAGTAAGTGTATTTTATGATTTTTCAGTAAATAATTTCAGTCGATGTCAGCCAATTCAACAACAAATGCGTCTAAAGTTGTTGTCGTCGTAGTCTGTGTATATACTTTAAACCTGGTTTGTATAGTGTGTAACCACACGTTTATAAATATATATATTTTTAAAGATATGTATTAAAAACTGCATACAAGTTATATGTTCTTGTTCTGTAAGTTAGCCATCTTCTCACATTTGCCACAGAAGCACCTGTATGACAAGTAAACATGACGCAACAGGTCCCTCGCATAAATGTAATTTCGCTTGTACGTAGCAAACTTTATCACAGTATGTGTAGTTTAAAAAATTGCGCCAACATTAGTGTTTGTGTGTCTGTGTGTGTGTTGCACATCCATCATTTCAAAGGGGACGCGATTACAACTCTATAAGTACATAAATGTATCAAATAACCATACCGAGACGTACTCCATTCTCATTTTGTTTAAGAGTCTCTTCGTCATCTGGGTCAGTACTGACTGCCAGATTTCGCGAGAAAATAAGTAAATTCTGAATAAATAAGTAAAAAATAAGTAAAAAAATAAACTCTGTTTCACTTTCATAATTTCATAATACTTCACTTAATACTACACAATAATTTGGCAAATGTATTCTTCAAAATTTTATTTTTATAGTCATTTTAACGTCACTCACTGACGTTTTCCTGAACCAGAAAAAAAGATTGCCCTTCTCTGCCTCTGATTGGCTAGTACTTGTTGCCATCTGGGTCAGAGCCAATTAGAAGCAGGGTGTGGGTGGGAAAAACTCTTTGAATGGGGAAAGGGAGAGAGGGAACAGGCAAGACAAACTCCTAGGTTTGAATAACATAGAAAATATCCAAGCTGGGAACAAGCCCAAATAAGCAACTACACTTTAGAAACAAGCCCAAAAAAAAAACGCAACTACCTATATTTGCAAGCGACTTTACAGAAAAACAAGCCCAAAGTCGCTTACAATAAGCGGACTTGGCAACACTGATCTGGGTCTGATCAGAGACTATTTATATATTCTGATCAAGCGTGCCGCACAAGCCCTCAAAAGTGAAGCCAAAACGTCTCGATCACCCCCTGTGACCGGTCCTCAGTATAGATCATAAACCCCACCTCCCCATGTTCAACAGGACGCGAGACCAACTAAACAATTCAATTAGCCTACACTTCACATATCCTTTTTCCAAAGATAGTTTCTGTCATTTACTGTAGTTTCTATCATGTTGATGTAATTTCAAGTGTTTGTTTTTAAAATAAGTTTGTTTTTAGTTAGTTATGTGATGCTATAAAAACAGTGATTGACAGGTTCTCTGTGCGAGGTAGTCACTGAAGCACCAGCAGACTTTTTTTAATAATGTTGATTATGTGGTTAGTAGTTGTTTTACCTTATTTTAACGAGGTTCTGCACACAGAGGCCACTTAATGAAAGTGTGTGGCGTGTGCTTGCGTTTGATTCAGCGAGAGTGAGGACGCGGCCTTGATTTTGCGGCTTTACTTCTTGCTCACGACTGCGCATGTCTGGTCCGAAAATGCAAGTGCGCAGACTCAAGTTCCAAGATGTCAGCGTCATATCGAGACACTGGCGGCTTCAGTTCTCTCAGATGGAAAAGAGTGAAGGGGCGTCGTCCATCTTTTTTTTACAGTCTATGATTCCAATTCAAACGACTGAATGACATTTAAAACAGCGCGTCTCTGACTCTCTCAGCCCTTCTGCTTACCGACTGCCATAGGTATCAAGTTAGGCCCTCATCCAAAGGCGGGGCGGGAAATGCAGCTCATTTGCATTTAAGGTCGTATAGCCCAAAACAGCTCATTTTTAAACAGGCCCCAAAAATGACTTTTTCAAATGGTTATAATAAATTAACTGTGGGGTATTTTGTGCTGAAACTTCACAAATACATTCTGGGGACACCAGAGACCAATATTACATCTTGTAAAAAGGGGCATAACAGGTGCCCGATCTGGCCATTAGCTCTTAAAGTGACAGTAGCCTAATACACCTGATGCCGTTTGCTATTTTAATGTTAATCAAAGAGCAATCACTCATTGCTCTGGACTGAATAATTTTTGTAACTTTAATGATTAATCTGTTTCATGACTGGTAAAAAAAAAGCCCTGGCATTAACTTACACTACGTCAGTGTTTCCCAGACTGGGGTTTGAGAGTTTAATGAAAAGCTATTAATTAAAGGAGCCGTATGCAAGATTGTGGCTAACAATCTGGTAATCTGCAGAATCACTTTCAAATTACTGTAGAGGGGTGTATCCCCTGACTCCGAGGTTGCCAGATATGCTGCAGGATCCAGCAGGAACGTAGGCTGCTTTAAGAAGCTTCCAAAGGCAAGTGACGAGTACTACAGTTAATTATTTATTTCGGACTTTGTCACAAAGTATTTCGGATTCATATTGAGTTTTTTTTTTTTGGTTTTGCAGCGTTAGACATTTTTTATTCAATTCCAACACGTTTGTATCTGCAGCGGTGGTAACTAGAGCAGAGCTGGCAATCCTCGAGTATTTGAAAAGAACATGATTTCTTAATGTCTAGTGACATATCAGGGAAAATGTATGATTCATTGAAATACATTTTTTGCATACAGCTCCTTTAAATCACTAAAAAAAATTATATTTTGTTTACCTCCATGTTGTGTGACCATTGACCATCATCAGAGATCCGTGAACTTTCTTTTATTATCATCACCATTATTGTCATAAATAAATTTAACATCTCATTTAGACAAAAGCCTTCTGAGAGACATAATACATGGTTAAATGACTTACTGAATGATCATTTTGAATGATTTTAAGTCTATGTTTGTGGATACCAGATGAATGAGTAGCTCTTAAAAACTCTTTTTTTCATTGTAAACTCCAAATAAAGCTCACTCTGAAATAAAAATGTTACAGCAACAAGCCATTTCCTCACAAAAGTAGTTTATTTAGCGTTGCAAAGACATTTCTCCATTGACACCCATTCAAAACATGGCCTTTTGTCTTAAGCTGATGTGTCTCACCACACCTGCCTTTATTATAAGTGATACAAATAACGAATGCCTGTAGTCTATATAACTTACTTTCTTGTGCGGCTTGTGTGCTGTGATGGAAAGCGAAGACTGACACAAGCAAGTGCTTTTATTTGTAGTTTAACAGTGACAATCACAAATGTTTAGTTTGAGGCTTGTTAGATCTTTCCTATCAAAAGGTATTAATACACCAATCCCACGCATCTGAAACCTATGAGAAGAAGGGCGTGAAAACCAATACAAAGAGTGACTTTTTAACTTTCTAAAAATAAGTGGGTGGATGTTGTTGGATTGTAAAACATGACGAAGGCCGCTTGATTCTGTGCATCTGTGAACCAAATATGCAAACATCAAGCGTCTGAGAAGCGGACGAGCCCTTGCACTACAAAGACATTGTGTAGCACACCTGTGATGATGATAATACTGCGCGTATTGTGTTTCTGTTGGGGTGAATCTCATGAAAAATGTCATATTTCACATTGAATCAAAAAAAAAAAAAAAAAAAGAAATTACATTTTGCATGAACTTAAAGGAATAGTTCATTTAAAAAAAAAAAACTTTTGCTGATAATCTACTCACCCCCATGTCATCCCAGATGTCCATCCATGTCATTCTTTTCTTCAGTCGAAAAGAAATGAAGGTTTTTGATGAAAACATTCCAGGATTTTTCTCCATATAATGGACTTCAAATGGGGTCCAAACGGTTCAAGGTCCAAAAGACAGTTTCAGTGCAAACTGTTCAAAGGGCTTTAAACGATTTCAGACGATGAATAAGGGTCTAATCAAGTGAAACGATCACTCATTTAATATATAAATAAAAAAGTTGAAGTTTTATAAGCTCAAATGCTCGCCTTTCTCTGTACTGTGATGCACATTCGTGACTCTCCTGTTCAAACTCGTTCATCAAGATGAACAAATCTTTTTTCGAGTCATTTGGTTCATTCAACGAACGAAATGAACGAACTGACTTGGAAGAAGATTTGTTCATTTTGATGAACGAGTTCGAACAGGAGAGTCACGAATGTGCATCGCAGTACAGAGCAAGGCGAGCATTTGAGCTTATAAAACTTCAACTTTTTTATTTATATATTAAATGAGTGATCGTTTCACTTGATTAGACCCTTATTCATCATCTGAAAATCGTTTAAAGCCCTTCTGAACAGTTTGCAGTTTGCACTGAAACTGTCTTTTGGACCTTGAACTGTTTGGACCCCATTGAAGTCCATTATATGGAGAAAAATCCTGGAATGTTTTCATCAAAAACCTTCATTTCTTTTCAACTGAAGAAAGAAAGACATGGACATCTTGGATGACATGGGGGTGAGTAAATTATCAGCAAAAGTTTTTTTTAAAAGTGAACTACTCCTTTAATGCAGCCTGAGTTTTCTTCATGATGATTAAACATCACCTCCTAAATTCTCACTGTAAAAACATTTAATCTGAATTACTGTAATGCACATTTAATTGTATATCACTATAGTATTTATTTCACCACTAAAGTAGCATTACAGATTTTATGTTTGTTTGGTTTAATGCAATAAAAGATGAGTTTTGAGATATAAAATGCAATTTTTTTCCTCTCCAAGTGAAACATGAGATTCATCAGTCAGAGCTGCAGAAAGCAATATTCACTCTCATTTCTACAAACATAAAGTCAAACCAAACAATGAATAAACTTCCAGAGTTATCCGCACGCTTCGTGAATCTGGACATGATCCAGCTACGAGGACACTGAAATAACACGAAAATAAAAGAACAGCACTTTGTTTTTTCGTATAAAAAACAGCTCGAGCTCCATTTCTAAGCAGCACGGGTGTCCTCGCGTGAGACATTACGTAATATATTAAACTCCCTCAATCCCAAAGCAGCCTGTGCAACATGTTTCCTCCATCCAAGCACTGAATACACTAAACCCAGCGTCTTCGGCTACTTCCCCTCTTGGATCGTCCTCTCCGGCCGAGTTTGCCGGGTCCGTGTGCCGAGGGCCCGGGCTGCGGGGGGCAGGGGCCGCGGCGATGTCGATCTGGCCCTCCTGGATCTCCTGCCGGGTGTCTGCGGGCATGCGGTCGATCTGCTGCTGCGTCTCCAGGTAGAACATGACGTCCGCAGCTGTTCCTGGAGCTCGGCGATCTGGCCTTCCTTATTGGCTGCAGTCTCTTGACTCCGCCTCTCCCTCCTCCTGCAGCTGCGACTGGAGCTGCGTCTGATTGGCTCGCAGGCATCGGTTCATCTCCTGCTCCTCACGCAGCTCTTGACCGAGCTTCACCACTTTGAGATTCAGCTGGGAACATCTGACAGAAAAACAGCACAAAAAGCCTGTCAATAGTGTATTATACTACAAAAATGTCATTTTAAATATTAAAATGATGAATCGACATTGTAGGCGACTCGATTTTCACAAACTTAAAGGGATAGTTCACTTTTAAATTAATTTTTGGTGTGTTTTGGGTTACCTCAAGGGCATCCAAGATGTAGGTGTCTTCGTTTCCACAGTATTTTCAATTTTTATATTTTTAGTTCAAAGCATTCTTGTCTGTCAGTCATATAATGCAGGGTCTATGGTCACCACCTCAAAGAGCCAAACCACAGCCACGTCTGAAGTGAACTGAGTGCGTGGGCGCTTTGTGGCTGTGGTTACAAGAGGTAAAAATTATATAAATACTGTTCGTTTTCCTCAATGTGTACTTACATTTATGAGTCATTAAATCATGTTTAATTTGGACTTCTCTGTGCATGCTCTTTGAGGTGGTGACCATAGACCTGCATTATATGACTGACAGATATGAACGTTTTGACCTAAAAATATCAAAATTGAAAATACTGCGGAAACAAAGACACCTACATCTTGGATGCCCTTGAGGTAAGATAAATTTATTTCAAAGTGAACTATCCCTTTAACAAAGTAATTTCCTCCAAATATTTACAACAATTAATACTTAACTCTTAACTTAAAAAAATCACATTTAAAAATAAATAAAATCTTCCACCATTTGAAGGAAATCGTATTCATATTGTATGTATTATTATTAGTGCTGTCTGAATCGATTAATCACAACAATTTTTTTTTTCAATATATACATTTACAAACTTTTGTTAGATGCAATTAATCTGTTTTGATAGCACTTATTATTATTGTACCAGAGATACCATTATAGTTTTTATTAATATTTTAAATTAGTTTTTATTTGTATTTTTTCTAGTGATTATTGTATTTTTGTGATTTTTTAAAAAATAATTGTGTTTGTTTATCTACAAATTTCTATATAGTTTTTATTTATGTTTATGTTATTTTAGTACATCAAGTTAAACTATGTTGCCTTGCAGTCTATGGCTTAAATAAAATTTCAAAATAAAAGTTTTTTTAGATCAAGTAATGAAGGTTTATTTTACGGTTTTAGTTTCAGTCAACTATAATAACCCAGTTACTGTCGTACATGTGTGTCTGGCCTGTAATAAAGAGGCCTGAATGTTTTACATGATAGTGATGTGAATGATGATCAAGTAAATTGTACTTCTTCTCGATGGATTGTTTTTCTTTAATGAGTTCGTTCAGTTTCCGCTCCAAACTGTCACACTTGTCTGATCGTCTCCTTGAATTTGGCCTTCATGTTGTTGATCTAAAAGACACACACACACACACACACACACACACACATAGACACACATGAGGAGCTGCTTCACTGAAGTTTGTTTGAGTTAGAGCAGATTATTATGATTTTAAACAATGTTTATTATGGATTAGTATGGAAACGGTCGAGTTCTCACCTCCTCCGCTGTGTCTTTCTCCAGATGAACTATTTTATTCTCCCAGTAAATGCGCTGAGAGTCCCAGCTGGCTCGTTAATAAATATGAATACTATCGAAAAAAGATATTAAAAAACATTATAAGAGAAGCTGACATAAGAGTATCCAACACAACTTTACACACGATATGTGGTTTATAGAGTTTCTCCAGTTTTTATACTGTACAAACTGTATATTCTCTCCCGTTACACTAACCCCATGTCTTTTAAGCAATTTGGTTTACAAGGACACAGGAAGGGTCCTCAGTAAACCATGTTTTTACACACAAACCATTCATACAAGAACACACACCTCGAGCTGCAGCGCATCGATCTTCTCATCCTGACACGTGTCTCCTTCACACTCGTACTGCACCATCTTCCCGTCTGTTTTACTGGCAACAAGCCGGTGGACGTAGTTATCCTGATTCGATATAAAGACAGTATATTTAGAAACAGACAACAAGCATAATAACGGAACAAAATAATTTACAAGAGCCAGAGAAAATACTTCTACATTGTATTAAAATTTTAAATAGAAACAACAAAAACAAATTATCTGTGAAATGAGATCCTAATAAAGCGACAGATATTACGTATCATAGCAAACAAAGAGTCTCAACTGACACGCTCTCAAGCGCCCAAAGCTAGCTGGCTAAAACTGCTTTTGGTGGACATGCGGACTAATCTGATGAAACAAGTTTTTAAAGCTACACTGTGTGATTTTTACCCCATCTAGTGGTGAAAAGGTATATGAACATCCAGTGAATATTAGTTTCCTGTTCCTTCGTCAACTCCTACCGGTGGCCAGTGTAGTCCAAGATTAACATGGCTTCCAGTTTGACCTCGTCCATGAGTGTTAACTCAAACGTAAACGCGAAAGGCGAAGCTTGAATTAACGGGTATGTCCCTCTTTGGCTAATGTACTTTCAGAGATGGAGGGCAACATGGCGACCGACATTAGAACCCCTTACCCGTATGTATTTTCAATGGCATATTATACACTCATGAGAATAGTTTATTACTTGAACGAAGTAAATATACATTAATGAGCACATATATTTTTGACAGAACTAAGAGTTTTTAGCTAAGACTAAACTAAAAGAGTTACACAGTGTAACTTTAAGGATGTAAAATAACTGTTATTTTCAAACATGTGACCGCACATCAATTAAATAATATATTATTGATTTATTGCCAGCCACTTTTGAATCTGTGGGATCTGTGTTCCTGATCTGGGACGTCACACACCTCCAGCGTAGTCCCAGACCCTGTGATTGGTCAGCTGCATGGCGTCAGTGTGCTGCGTTCTCCTGAAGTGCTTGTAGGCGTGACGGCTAATGTGAGCGTCCGCAGCCGAATGTGACCGCAGATGAGACAGATCCACAGGTTCTGGGAGAGATTAGCACATATACAGCTCAAATATAATACAAGCAGGGTTATTATCTTTAAAGGAGTAGTTCACTTCTGAAAAAACTTTTGCTGATAATTTACTCACCCCCATGTCATCCAAGATGTCCATGTCTTTCTTTTCTTCAGTCGAAAAGAAATGAAGGTTTTGATAAAAATCATTACAGGATTTTCTCCATATAATGGACTTCAATGGGGTTCAAACGGTTCAAGGTCCAAATGAGAGTTTCAGTACAGCTTCAAAGGGCTTTAAACAACACTAGACGATGAATAAGTGTCTTATCTAGCGAAACGATCGCTCATTTCAAAAATAAATAAAAAACTTAAAGAAAAACTAAAAATCCTGGAATGTTTTTATCAAAAACCTTCATTTCTTTTCGAACTGAAGAAGAAAGACATGGACATCTTGGATGACTACTCCTTTAACTAAAAAAAAAAAGATAAACAATTGCTGTTGATTGAAATCAAGCTAAAATAAAATATAAATATTAGAAAATGTGAAACGTTGCCTTTGCAATAAACTAAAATCATTTTAAATTGAAGCACTATAAATATAACCTGGAAATAAAGAAAAGCTAAAACTGAAAAAAAAAACTAAATAGCTATATTACAAAAAAATTATTTATTAAAAACTAATAAAATGACAAAACAAACTGACTAAAAATTTACTAAATTGAACATGAAATAAAGGATAAAACTACAATAAAAAGTGAAATAAAAACTGAAATAACACATC
The DNA here is from genome assembly GCA_030378365.1 of Hybognathus amarus. Lineage (NCBI taxonomy): Eukaryota > Metazoa > Chordata > Actinopteri > Cypriniformes > Leuciscidae > Hybognathus > Hybognathus amarus. Next base: position 52,416 of record JAQIUQ010007590.1, on the reverse strand, counting down.
TGTGTGTGCATATATAGACTGCAATTAACAATTATTTTGTTAATCAATTAATGACTTTGATATCATTTTTTTCATTTCTCTCTTTCATTCATTTCAGGTTTCATTAGTTAACGACATAGTTAACAATACATAAATCATTATAAAATTAATTTGAATCTCTACATTTATTTTACCAATACATTTTTAAGATTAAAAGTTGTATCGATTAACATTATTAATTAATGCAGTGTGATGCACTGTTAGTTCATGATAGTTAATGCATTAACTAATGTTAACAAGCTATTCCATCCATTCAGTGTGCAAATATATTGATTTTATGCATTATGTGCAAAAAAGGATGAATTAAAACATCACATTCTAAAACTTTCCCACCATAATAAAGTAAAACATAAGCACTGACTAAACTTATGACCCATTACAACAGTCCCTTTATATTTAGTGCTGTCATTAAAATACAACAACATGTGTTAAATGTACATCCAAAAATGTACATGTCCAACAAAATGCATATTTAACACAGCAGAACTGTGAGTATGAATGTAAAGTATTCCCATGTTTCGGATAAGTTCAATGCATTGTGAGCACAGAGATTCTCTGGACTGTTGTTTCAGGTGTGTTACCTCTTGCACTCCACACTCTAAACACTTGTTCTCCTCCACGGGTTCAGGAGTCTGACAGTATCTGCACACCGGACACCTGAGGAACAAGCAAATCACAAACATCTCCCATTCATTGGTGCATCAAATATTGAAGAATATTTAATAGGGCTGGACAGACATCAATTTCAGGATTCAATTTTGATTCACATGCCTGTGATTCAATTCAGATCTTGATTCAATTTAATATGCATTTGGACAGTTACAGTAACATGTCAATTTTTCCCAAGGACAAAAATCTCTTTTAACTAATGTTATAAAACTATACAGGAAACCCGTCATTTGGTTCATTGCTTTAATTAATATTATAATATATTTTATATTATTTATATAAATATTCATATTACAATAGGAGGTTATAATGGTGCAATGTATAATGATGATTTTTATACTAAACATTTAAATTGCGCCAGTTTTAATAATAATAATAACTTTTTAATGATATAACTGTTTCTTTACCAATTCGTTTTTGTTTTGTTTTTTTACATTTTAAAACCTGTTTAAATTTATGCATGTATTTATTTCTTTAAAAAATATAGTAGTGGTTTGATTAAACCTTCAAAATATGAGAAAATATGTTTTATATTTAAAATATGGGGAAAAGACGGAAACTGGTACTTTACTGTATCTGTCAAAATTATTCGGCCCAAAAAAGGCAAACTACAGGTTTTATTTTACTAAAAAGATGCATATAAAGCATACATTAAATACAATATAATCACGCAATATGCTTACAATAACAGAACAGATTTTTAATAATATTTTAATAAAATGTGATGTAAATTTTCGGCTGTGAAACGATTATTCGCGATTAATCGCATTCAATATATACATGCATGTGTGTGTATTTATATATACAAAATAATTATACACACTACACACACATATATATTATGTAAACACAAAGTTTTATTTTGGATGCGATTAATCGCGATTAATCGATTTCAAAGCCCTAAAATTTTCCTAGGCATGACATCACTTTTGACAGGTTAAGTAAAAATATGATGAATGTTTAATGAAAGTAAAGCTTGTTTGATTTATTAGATGGGAGGCGCTATAAAGTTTAGTTTATTCATCAACTAAAAAAAGCATTGATTTTAATATTCTTGGATTTAAGAATCGATATCAATTCATCAAAATGAGAAACGGTAAATCGATACTTTCAACCCAGCCCTAATATTTAATATGTGTAACAGGATGTGTTCAGGGAGTGTGTTCACATCACTAACTCATTGTAAAAGCATTAGTAATAGTGATGCATGCATTAACAAACACCACTAATAATATCTTGACTTACATTTCATGCCCTAATCAGTCTAATCCACCATAATTTCCCTCTGAATATCATTTCTCTCAGAAATACACTGGTTAAATTCGTCGTACGTGTCAATTCATGTGTGTAAACACTTAAACCTGAAACCAAACCAGTGGTTTTCACTCCCATTGTGCTCATGAAATGTGACATTGTGACTTTCATCTCACAGGTCAGAGGTCAAATATGACAATTACACACAAGCACAACAACAAGAATAGAGAACAGCCCAGCAAACGTATCACGTCAGTGAAGAACCAGGATGAAAAGATTAAAAGTGACGCGCGTAAATAACAGAAGACAGGGAACGGCGTAGTAAACACCGCGTCACAGGAGAAGAATGTGTCACAGGAGAAGGGTGTGGATGAACTAAATACGGGGAAAATACTCTCAAAGTTACTATAAAGTCTACTTAATTTAATACAAATCAGAAGAATTATAATTATTTTTATTTTATAACTTAGTGTTTAGGTAATTAAATGTAAAATAAAATTTTCATTTTTAAATAAAAAATATTAAATCTGATTCAAGTCAAATGTCTCAAAGTTACTATAAAAAATACTTAATTTAATAAAATAAATTATAACAATTATAAAGTTTTTTTTATAACTTTTTGTTAACAATAAATGTAAAATTAAATTTAAATTTTACATTAAAAACATTAAATTTGATTCAAGTTGATTGTCTTATAAAGTTACAATAAAGTCTTTCTTTCAACATATAATATGTGTGTTGCTTGCAACATACTAAGGAAGAAACAATATCTATAAAAATTTAAAAACTATAATTGAAATATGTCTGCAAAGGAGCAGGATGAAGCAGAAGATTCTGAATTTTATGTAATAAAATAATAATTTATAATAATAATATTAATTTTTATTTTATATTTTAACTTGGTGTTAACAATTAAATATAAAGTAATTTTATTCACTACTTTATTATTGTAATTTTAGTTAAGTCAAATGTCTTAAAGTTACTACAAAGTTTATTTAATTTAATCAAATAATAAATTGTAATAATAAAGTTGTTTTACTTTATAACGTATTGATAACAATTAAATGTAAAACTAACTAACGATAAACTAAAATTGTATTCAAAGTCATAAAACTACATTTAAAGCTTTTAATTTCCATAATCTGACATCATGTGAGTGAAATATTCAGCAATAAATAATGTAGGACGGGTGTTGATCTTATCCAGTAGGACTGAAATCGATGGTGATATTTAATATCAATATTCCCAACCCACACAGCCTTGGATTAAAAATGTAAAATAAAATGGAAATGAATCTTTATAATAATCTAAATGATGCTTTGGCAGTGTTTGTGAATGACAGCACTCACGTGGCATCCTCCCATCTCTGCAGACACTGGCTGTGAAAGCTGTGGTTACACAGGGTGGTCAACACACCGTTCACGGACTCGTCCATGCGCTCCAAACACACCGTACACTTGGGCAGCTCTGTCAGGTCCATCACGGGCAAACTGGCACCCTGGTTTATAGTGAAGAGTTTGAGATCATTCAAAACATTCCAGAACACTGCCGCTATTGTTGTGCATGTAAATCAGTGCTGGAAACATGACACATGTGAGTGTGTGTGTGTTTAAAACAGCTAGTCAACAACAAAAAAGGTTAATCCTGGTCACTCAAGCAAAGCATGGGCCTACAATAGAGTTCAACAAGAGTGGAAAAGTCAGATTGTTTTGAGATTACCAAGTATAGTAACACTTAGTGTTAACGGTTTGTTGGAATCACAACAGTGGCTTGCTTTAGTAAACGGCCCTCGCCGTACCTCTTCAGATTTGATGACTTCTGCCCGCTCCACATACACTAACTGGCAGACCGCATCCTCAATGGAGTTGAACTGACGGCCGTTGCTTGTTGTGTAGAAGCTGTCGGCATCGGCCTGAAGACATTAAAAACAATGAGACTTTAAACATCAACACACTTCAGCAAGCTCATTTGCAATTTTGCATGAGGTGATTTTGCAAATCATGCATGTGGAAAAATGTGTCTACATTTGCATCTTCATGTTTTTAAAGTCCCTCTGCGGTCAATAATTTTATCCCTAAAAACCCATTTTTGATCATCAAAATTACATTTTCTGTAGGACATTACATTTGAGAGGACTACAGACATTCAATTTTTATCATCTCTTTTTCAGAGTACTTACATTTTAATTATGCATTGATATATAAGGACAGTTTAAACAAATTTGGGAAAAGGTTTTTTGTATGGATGGATGGAGGAATTGATGGAGGAATTGATGGAGGAATGAATGGATGGAACAATGGATGAGGAACGGATGGAGGGAGGAATGAAAGGAATGGATGGATTGATGGATGGAACTATTGATAAAACAAAAGATGAATAGATGGATGGATTGATAGATGGATGGAGGGATGGATGGAGGGATTGATGGATGGATGGAATGATTGATAGAACAAGAGATGAATAGATTATGGATTGATAGATGAATGGATGGATGGAACGATTGATAGAACGATAGATGGATAGATGAATTGAGGGATGGATGGATGGGTGGAGGAAGGGATGGATTGATGGATGGATGGAGGAATGGATGGATTGATAGAGGAATGGTTGATGGATGGAGGAATGGATGGATGGATGGGTGGAGGAATTGATGGATGGATGGATGGATGGAACGATTGATAGAACAATAGATGGATAGATGAATTGAGGGAATGGATGGATGGAGGAGATGGATGGATGGGTGGAGGAAGGGGTGGATTGATGGATGGATGGATGGAGGAAGCGATGGATTGATGATGGAGGAATGGATGGATGGATGATGGTGGATGGGTGGGTGGAGGAATTGATTGATGGATAGATGAAATGAGGAATGGATGGAGGAATGGATTTATTGATGGATGGATGGATGGATGGATGAGATGGATGGAAGAATGGATAGAAGAATGGATGGATGGAGAAATTGATGGAGAGATGGATGGAATGATTGATAGAACAATAGATGGATAGATTAATTGAGGGATGGATGGAGGAATGGATTTATTGATGGATGGAGGAATTGAATGGGTGGAGGAATGGATGGATTGATGGAGGAATTGATGGATGGAGGAAGCGATGGATTGATGGATGGAGGAATGGATGGATGATGGTGGATGGGTGGAGGAATTGATTGATGGATAGATGAAATGAGGAATGGATGGAGGAATGGATTTATTGATGGAAGAATGGATGGAGGAATGGATTTATTGATGGATGGATGGATGGATGGATGGATGGAAGAATGGATAGAGAAATTGATGGATAGATTGATGGAATGATTAATAGAACAACAGATGGATAGATGAATTGAGGGATGGATGGAGGAATTGATGGGTGGAGGAATGATTGATGATGACTCACCTGACTCCTGAACTTGACCAACACCATGTACTGGTTGGGCGTGGAGTTCTGGATAATCTTCATGTGCTCCATGACATCATTGAAGGGAGCCACAAACCTCATGAGGTCATGGCTGGTCATGGTGGTCGGGACAGTGAGAACACACAGCATCGCACTGCGCCTCACGTCCTCCGTGAGTGATGTCATCTTACTGTCCACACAACAACACACAAAACCAGGTCAACAATGCAACAAAGTGTCTTGTGTCTATTAACTAAACTTATACACAACGAATTGAGGTACCATGTAAATAACATGGTCTACATAAAAAAGTACTGCAGTACCGTAAGAGAGTATTACTATTAGCATAGATAGACAGAGAGAACAACAGATAGAACGACAGACAGAGATGGATGGATAGATAGAAAACGATAGATGGATAGATAGAACGATAAGATAGATAGATAGAACGAATAGATAGATAGATACGATAGAACGATAGAAATAGATAGATAGATAGATAGATAGATAGATAGATAGATAGATAGATAGATAGATAGATAGATAGATAGATAAATAGATAGATAGATAGATAGATAAAACGATAGAACGATAAACAATAGATAGATAGATAGATAGATAGATAGATGATAGATAGATAGATAGATAGATAGATAGATAGATAGATAGATAGATAGATGATGGATGGATGGATGGATGATGGATGGATGGATGGATGGATGGATGGATGGATAGAACGATTGATAGACTAACTTGGTCTTATAGAGGTGCATGATGCCGTGGACGATCTCCACCGACGGGTTCCCGCTGAAGAAGGAGATCTGGTCCGGCAGCTGTTTAGAGGGAGAGTCTGGTGTCGTGCTCTCGCTCGTTTCTTTGGCATGTTCGTTTACGTCTCCGCTGGACTTCAGATCTTCTTTCCCTTCCTCAGCTCCTGATGGAAGAAAACACAGTCCGTTTACACACTAACAGACTGGTGTTGGAGTGACGTGTGTTTAAACTCGAGGCTGTGTGGAGCGCCGACTGGATCGCCTCCATTCCGAGAGCTTCCGAACAAACCACTGAGGACTGATGGGGCGGTGAACCCGAGGTGACCCGTGATCTGTCCGGTTTATGGGGAAAATAGGGGTTCCATCGGAGAAGAGACGTCCAATAGGTAATTTTATAACACTTTTCCTTGCTTTTATTTTGTGATTATTTGAATTCCTTTCAGTAAAGCACTTTGAATTCCCACTGTATGAAATGTGCAATATAAATAATCTTGGTGTCGGTGGGAAGCGAGGAACTCACTGACCTGAACCTGCGCTGGGCTGGAAGGTCTCGATCACCATGTCGCTCATGACGCGGCTGCCCAGATGCTGGTGGAGGATCGCTGATCGCTCCACATCTGTTCTCCCTGTCCAGCGTTACTCTGGCGGAGACCAGAGCTTTCTCTCTCATCTCGTCCTCCAGACATCTCTGGGACTGTTGGACACGTGACACCAGTAAAAACCAGCAGCCCGACTCAACATAAAGACTTTCTAGAAACAAGCTCAAACACACTGAGGGTGTCAATGCTCTCTGTGACATTCTGATGCATCATGGGATTAACGTTAAACCAGATAATTATGATATTCAGCATCTTGTCACGTGCTATTCCCTTAGCTCAGGTCAGTGATTCTTCTTCAGTTGATGCTCTGAATTATATATATATAAATATATTAGAGCTGTCAAAAGATTAATCGCGATTAATTCGCATTCAAAATAAAAGTTTTTGTTTACATAATATATGTGGGTGCATTGTGTATAATTATTTATATATATAAATACACACACATGCTTGTATATATTTAAGACATATTTTCATTTATATACTGTTTATAGACTAATATGTAATTTATATTATATATAAATATATATATTTTATATATAAATAATATTTTTTTCTTAAATATACATGCATGTGTGTGTATTTATATATATACAAAATAGTTATACACAGTGCACCCACATATTATGTAAACACAAACTTTTATTTTGGATGCAATTAATTGCGATTAATCTTTTGACAGCCCTAAAATATATATATGAAAAGTTCAGATGCAAAAGCCTCTAAATGCCATTTGAAATTTTCTTCTAAAATGACCATTTTTATCAAGCTTATATATTAAAGTTAAGTAATTTCACTTAAATGGCAATGAAGATTACCTATTAATTGTCATTTAAGTGAAATTACAGAACTTAAATATACAAGCTTGATAAAAACGGTCATTTTAGAAGAAAATTTCAAATGGCATTTAGAGGCTTTTGCATCTGAACTTTTCATATATATATATATATATATATATATATATATATATATATATATATATATATATATATATGGCTAGTGTTTATATCTATGTATTCATGCATTGTATGATTATTACATTCATCAGATGATTATATTTAATATATACCATGTCACTTTAAGAACAATAATATGTACATTGCATTTTCCTTCTTCTAATATTACCGTGGTAAGTTGTTATATATCGTAAAACATGATAATAGCCGTTTGTATACAACCATGATTGATGATATATGAAAATAGGCCTCATTCAGTGCCACGGTAAACAAAGTAAATGTCAGTTATGTAACAGTAAACGAGTGAAACTCACCGGCGCCAGTATTGAAAACCCTGCGGGAATCAGACTGATCGGCGAGCTCGAGTCTGATGACAACCAGAGACACACTCATGTGTTCAGAGGATCAACAACTGACAATAACAACACGAGCTCATCAAGCACGACACCCAATCAAACGCAAGGAGTTTCTTCAGAACCATATGCCATAAACGCTCAATAGAATTATGCTTTATTATTAGAAGAATAAACGCCTGAAAACAACAATGACGTTTGATAACCAACGATAAATTACAGCGTTACTTCCGGGGTCAAGAGGATAATTTCAAAACAAAAGCCCTTATATAATTATTAGTAATTTAGAATAAGAGGCAAACAACCAAGGCTTGTGAATTATATATGTTAAAATTATTTCAAATGTGTCATATATCGTGGTATATTTATGATTATGTTTGAGAACGAAAGAGCGTTTATTCAGAGGGCAAGAGGAATTTCAAAACAAAAGCCCTTGTATAATTTTTGATAATGTATAATAAGAGAAAGTAACGATTTGTCAATTATATAATGGTAATATATATATATATATATATATATATATATATATATATATATATATTATATATATATATATTATGCAACATAATTACAAATATACCATATATATATATATATATATATATATATATATATATATATAATTATGTATATATATATATACATAATTATGCAACATAATTACAAATATACCATTATATATACATATATATATATATATAGATATACACCATTTTATATATATATATATATATATATATATATATATATATATATATATATATATATATATATATATATATATATATATATATATATATATATAAATGGTATATTTGTAATTATTAATTGCAATTGTTATATTCAATGTAATTAATTGCAATTGTTCTATTCAATAACCTACATTGTCAAAATCAGAATTAGATTTCTTAGAAAGCTTACACACAAGGAATTTGTCTTGGTGAAGCTCAGTGAAAATGAACAAGTCAGATAATAAAATAGCTTATTCCAAAATAGTTAATATTCTATATACATATATACAATTAAAGTCCCCATGAAATCAAACTTTCAGTATGAATTTGTTAGTGTGCTCCAAAACAATGACTTTAGAAGATAAAAGCCTTTCAAAACGTACAATCTCTCACTACTTTTAAAAAAACTTTGTCAAGAAGATAGTAGAAAACTGTACATTTATTGTCTATTACCACCCACAGCTACTTATACCAACTACAGAAATTAGCTCAGTTACAATAGCCAAATATGTGGGGAGCGTTGCTGTATAGAGTGATTTAGCTCCAGCTTTTTGTTTCCTGTCTGCCATTATTGGACAAACTGATTTATCCAGGTGTGCCTGACCTCAATAGTCACAGCACCAATAATCAGACACACCTGGATTAATCCGTTTGTCCAATAATGGCAGACAGGAAACAAAGGAGCTGGCTGAAGGAACTCCAAACTGTCTTTGGGATAGAAATAGGAGAATGGAAAACAGAAAAAGCAAATGTCTTTGTTCATTTCAAATATCCTGGATTATTTTCAATCCTACAAAAATAAAAGTGAACATCCCAGTCGAGTGACTTGTGGAAACTGGTTCCTAATTTTTGTGATCAGACATTTTAGGATCATGAAAAGCCAAACATTTCAGGTGAAGGATAAACCACTCCTTTCACCTCAAAGACTGTGATCTATATGACGTATTATTTTTATTGTGAGTATTAGGCTTATCATTATTACTGACCACTGTTGATATGCTACATTTATACTTTAAAACTCTTAAGATAAACATTTTTGACACCTGCAACAAACAAGAGAAAATGTGTTGCACACTGTTTAGTTTCCAGGAAACACATGTCGTTCAACCCGGAAAGCTCGATTTGAGCTCGAGCTTCTTATCAGATTTTCTGTCCAATAAAATGCTCTCTAGAATCTGAAGCTCCACTATAAATAGACACAGAAGCTGCTGTGCTAAATTCGGCACTTCACACATTTTTAGTTTTCTACATGGTAAATGCCTTTTAGGAGAACTGGGTTAAAGCAAATTTTAGGAGAAAGGGGTTCAACATGGGGGGTGGGTGATGGTGCAGTGGATAAGACACATGCCTTTGGTGTGAGAGACCTGGGTTCCAAATCCACTGAGACACCAATGTGTCCTGAGCAAGACTCTTAAAGGAATAGTTCACTTTTAAAAAATACTTTTGCTGATAATTTACTCACCCCCATGTCATCCAAGATGTGCATGTCTTACTTTCCTCATTCGACAAGGAATGAAGGTTTTTGACTGAAAGTATTCCAGGATTTTCTCCATATAATGGACTTCAATGGGGTTCAAACGGTTCAAGGTCCAAAAGACAGTTTCAGTGCAGCTTCAAAGGGCTCTGAAAATCAACACTAGACGATGAATAAGGGTCTTATCAAGTGAAACGTTCAGTCTTTAAAAAATAAATTAAAAAGTTTAAGTTTTATACGCTCAAATGCTCGCCTTGCTCTGTTCTGTGATGCGCGCCCGGACTCTCCTGGTTCAAACTCGTTCATCAAAATGAACAAATCTTTTTTCGAGTCATGACTCGAATGATCATATAAGACCCTTATTCATTCGTCTGTGTCGTTTAAAGCCATTTGAAGTTGCACTGAAACTCTCATTTGGACCTTGAACCGTTTGGTTCCCATTGAAGTCCATTATATGGAGAAAATCCTGGAATGTTTCCGTCAAAAACCTTAATTTCAAATCGACTGAAGAAAGAAAGAGCGCTGAACTACTCCTTTAACCCATAGCAATTGTAAGTCACTTTGGATAAAAGCATCAGCTAAATGAATAAATGTAAAAGTAAACGGCTATAGGGGATAGGGAACAATTCAGATATGCTTTCTATTGAGGGCGAATGAAGTCTGGTTTCACGTTAGTGTCATGCAAAAAAGAGACTCGACAGCACATCACATGACCTGCATTTGAACTCTGCACAGAATGCTAAACTTTATAGTGAAATGGAGGAGATTAGGAGGAAACTGCAGCTTTACCAACTCAACGGCTCTGGCTGAGCTGATAGAAACGAAACACCATTGGCTGTTCGATATGTGTCTTCCTGTTTCAGTGGAAATTACGCCAGCACGCATCTTCAGTGGGACTTTAATTCAGTTTATGTAAATTTAAGCATTAACACAGCATACAGAAGTACACATACTGAAAAAATGCTTGTAAAAAATAAGTTATTATTTGTTTCTATAAAATAATACGTTTTAAGACGTTCTAAACATTCTAAAAATGTTACAGTGAAAAACCACAACACACTCAGATATGAAAACTCTCATAAAATCTTCTCTCCATCTATATAATCTATGACGTTGTAAGGTGTAAAAGTGCTGCTTTATTTGCATAGTCACATTCTCTGTAACTCTAAACCACGGCTCAAACTCCACCCTGATAAAAATCAAACTTCAAACAGCAGCTCACACACACACACACACACACACACAGTTATCTGGTACAAACCCTCAGCAAATCCTCCTCAGTGATTCACATAAAAGACATGAAACAAATCCTCTGCTGCTTACGTAAACCTACGTGTACTGGATTCAATTACTCGACTTTCCACCAAGAACATTGCAACTACAATTCTTTTTTTCTCAGATGACGTACAACCAAGTAAGCTATTTTTTAAACCCACAAAGGTGCACCAGAAGTGTGTTTCTGTCGTGTGTGATGGAGGGACTGTGAGGGAGGTGTGGTTTGGACTGAGAGGCATGGTCCGAGTCTGAGATAGAGGAGGAGCTGAGCGCGTTCTCGTGTTAATGTTCCTCTGGCTGACTGTGGTGAAGTCGCCTCCTCTTCCTCTCCTCTCCTCATCAGTTACGCTTCTTGAGGAATTTCATACTTCATAACCACACTCCAGCTGTTATTTACTGAAGGTAAGCCAACTCCATTTGTTTAATGCGTTTGTCGTTCTCACGTTTTTTATGTCTTCCTGTTGCATCTGATGATATTAACCACTGCAGCTGAAGCAACTTTCTCGTCTTGCTGAACTTCCCTTATTTAAGTGGTCTTTGCAAACGCACTTAAGAGCTGACGTCCAGCTTGCAACTTGATCCGAAGCAGTTTTTTACTCCTTTCTCCCCTCCTAAAAGGGGTGTGTGGAAAGGATTTCCAGGAAGGAAACCATATCTTTTTTTCCACGGGGAATCGTATAAGGAAAAGCAGAATGTGTGGAATGTTGTACCTATAACGTTTTCGTTTGTGTTTAAATATACTGAGTTTTAAGGTGAAGCACACATTTCTGCAGGTCTCATTGTAGGGGAAAACAGAGAGAAGCCTCTTGGGTGCAAGAATCTGCCGGTTTTGTCATTTGATAGGCTCTTGATGGTCAGACAATAGCATGCATTTTCATGAAAGTGAGCTCTTTTGTTGTTTTGTTGCAGATGAAACTTGTTTAAATGGAGTATAATGTGCATGTGTGTTGTAAATGCTAGACTTTCGGCTTCCACGCGAGGTGAATGCAGCTGGAATATAATGAATGATATTGCCACATCCCTCCATTCTTGCATATTCGTTTTGTGGGCAAATGCAAACTGTCACATGCACCAGAATAAAGGTGCAATATGCATCACAAAGCAGAGGCAGAAGCAGAAACGTCCAATTCCTTCTCATTTTTTTGTGGCGTGTTTGGTTTGGTCGTGCTCCAAACTCACAATGGGTCAGGGCGCTAAAAAACAGTCAGCATTTGCTCTTTGGTGCTGCTTGTGGAACAGAAATCAAACTTGAAACAGCTATTTTTTTAATATGCATGTCTTCTGCAAGGTGTTTAAGATGCAGGCAATTTTACATTTAGAGTTATTCAGGAAATGCGATTACTTTGAGGCGAGCGTGCTAAATAAAACACAAGTTTAAAAAAAGTTTTCAAAATGTGGTTTTGGTAACACTTTACAATAAGGTTCATTTATTAAACATTAGTTAATGTATTAACTAACATGAACTATCCATGAGCAATACATTTGTTACTGTTTTTATTCATCTTTGTTAACGTTAGTTAATACAAATACAACTGTTCATTGTTGGGTTCATTAGTTCACAGTGCATTAACGAATGTTAACAAGATTTTAATGAAGTATTAGTAAATGTTGAAATTAACATTAATGAGAATTATCAATATCTTTAGCATTTGTTAATATTTGTTAATGTTAACTAATGTAGTTAACTAATGAACCTTATTGTAAAGTGTTACCGTGGTTTTCACAGAAATGCCATTGAAAAAAACACTTTGGGTTCGCCAAAGTACCTATCAGCGAACACTGTTTTTTCACACTATAAAGAACCTTTTGTGGAATAAGAAGTTTACAGTCATGACGATAAGGAACCCTTATTTTTAAAGGTGCAGTAACCAATTTCTGAGAAACGCCGATGAATGGTAATAGAGGGAATGCATTGATGTCACTTTCCCGCCTGGAACAACCCCCCTCAGCCTGACTGACTGGCAAAACATCTGCTGTGACTGGATTTAATAGGGAAAATGCGACTAAAACGAACAATTTTATCAATTTAAACTAAATGTTGGACTCAATATAGTGTTCCTTACAACTTACTAAAGATCCAGTGATGCATGGAGCAGTCAGGAATCGTGTTGCCTGACATTTATGTTTGCCTGATTTCGATACTGGGGAAATAAAAGCAATATAGACGGTAAACATAAAGCAAATTTGCCTGTGAATGTTTTATATAAAATACAATATAGGTCTAAATCCGGGTGATCACTTATATCAGTGTTATACAGCTATGAAAAAATTAGAGACTCACTGCCAATCAGCAGTTGCTCTGGATTTATTATTTATATTATAAATAATAAATCCAGAGCAACTGCTGATTTGGCAGTGGTCTCTTAATTTTTTCCATAGCTGTATATAGCCTATATATCATCTATATCGTCCAGCCCTAAAACTTTATAGTTTTTTTGGTCAGTGTTTATTAAGAAACATCCAATAATGCAGAATATGCAATGATAAATATTTAATTGATGAGATGTTAATATAACAATAAAAAATATATGGGTATGGTTTTACAGCTAAATTCAGCATATTGACACAAATGATAACTGCAAATCCAGTTATTTCCAGTTGTTTCTGTGAATTGCAGAGATCCATTTGCTCCTCTTTCTATCGCAGTCTGTAAAAAATATACCTCTGATTTTTTTGTTAAATCTAGTTGTACAGTCAATCGCAAAGCTCTTTCCCACTTTATATGTGTTGTGTTTGTTTTTTGCCGCATTCACGCTGAAGACATATTCAGCCGCTCAGTCTTTTTGCCACTCACTATGAGTAACTGCAGACACGTGACCGGATGGTGACATCACGCGCATAGAGTGCCGAAGTGATGACGTCACTTTGTAGGACAACTCGCAGCGCATGGGTTCCCTTGATCGAAAAGCTATGCATTTTCCCCATATACTTTTGGAAAATCACAAAAATAAGATATGTGTTTAACAATGAGTTGTGATCCTTACATGTTTTTTCTATCAATATAATCTTTACAAGTTATTCCGAAATATATACATTTTGAAGCCTATATAAAGTTATTAAAAACCACAAGCAGGTTATAGCTGTGTGTTCTATGCCATAGATCAAAATGTGAAAATATTTCGAGGCTTTGTTCACCACAGACCTTATTTCAGGTGATTTAGCAAAAACCCATTCAAAAAACCCATAGACTTCAGAGCGAGGGAACCGGGAGTGCTAAATGCTAACTCACTTCTGCGTTTTGGCCAACAGAGTGACGTCTTAACTTCGGCACTCTATTGGACGGAGGGGCACAACACACTTCTAGCCAATCAGCAGTAGGGGGCATGTTCACAAGTGGTGGGGGAGGAGAGAAAGTGAGCAGGAGATTTTTAAAGAAAGATTGTAAAAAGAGAGATGGCTGAGAGACATTAGCCTTGTTTGAAATGAGCCAAATCTGCGCAGACCCGATTACCGCTGAAATGCATGGTGGTTAGAAATGTGTCCGAGTGTGGTCGGCCTTGCTCTGATGTGATGCTGATGCTTGTCAAAAAACGTGCATGTCAGATTCTTAAGTTGCACGCAGTTGCAGTCTTGATCAAAAGCATGATGGGAACCAACTTGTAGACAACACAACTTAATGCTTAAAACAACCGTGATGTATTGTTCTCTTTTAAAATGTTTTTTTTTTTAACTCTGATATCATGTTTTAAATGATAAATGAAACAAAATACAAAGACAATCACTTTTGTAGCTTTAACAAAGATATATTACATTTATACAGTCAAGACAATGCAGTTAGACTTGTCATAATTGAATTTGATTGTAATGCGTTTATTAATTTCTATGCAGATTAACACCCCTACAAAATCACCAAAATGATTCATTCTTTCCTAATAGAGCTATTCAGTTCATCTGGTGAAATTGTTTTTTTTTTTTTCATTTTACTGCAGATTGTTGCTAGTGGAACAGAAATAAACCTTGAAACAAAATGTTTAATTTTAGTTAAATTAAACAAGGATTAGTTCACTTTTAATAAACTTTTGCTGATAATTTACTCACCCCATGTCATCCGAAGATGTCCATGTCTTTCTTCTTCAGTCGAAAAGAAATGAAGGTTTTTGATGAAAACATTCCAGGATTTTCTCCATATAATGGACTTCAATGGAGTCTCAAACGGTTCAAGGTCCAAATGAGAGTTTCAGTACAAACTGCAAACTGTTCAAAGGGCTTTAAATCGACACCAGACTATGAATAAGGGGCTTATCAAGCTGAAACGATCGCTTATTTAAAAAATATATAAAGTTGAAGTTTTATAAGCACATATGCTCGCCTTGCTCTGTTCTGTGATGCGCGTCCGTGACTCTCCTGTTCGAACTCGTTCATCAAAATGAACAAATATTTTTTTGAGTCATGACTCTGAAGAGTCCTAGATAAGACACTTATTCATCGTCTGGTGTCGTTTAAAGCCCTTTGAAGCTGCACTGAAACTCTCATTTGGACCTTGAACCGTTTGGACCCCATTGAAGTCCATTATATGGAGAAAATCCTGGAATAATTGCATTAAAAACCTTAATTTCTTTTCGACTGCATAAAGAAAAACGTGGACATCTTGGATGACATGGGGTGAGTAAATTATCAGCAAAAGTTTTTTTAACAGTGCACTACTCCTTTAATCAATTGTTCATTGTTTGAATGCATATTGCATTGCCACTATTTCCCTGGCTGGAAAATCCTGTAAAAACTAGTTGACAGTAGACATTCAAATAATTTTTTATTTGCATGGTGTTTACTCAGATTCTCCTTCTCTTTCTCATTTTATAATTTCTGCATTGCTTTCCACAGATGGGAGAACAAGACCCAAGTGACCGGCTGAGAGGGGACCAACCGAAAGAGACGAAGGAAAATGGCGTGGCGAGTTTCTCCCAGTTCTCCTCAAGCGTACGCACCATGGTGCGCATTCGCCAGAAGTACCTGGCCATGAAGAAACGGCGTCTGGAGATAGCGACGCGGCGTCCCAAAGCTTCAGTTCTTCACGGTCCTCCAGCCCAAAGGTTTTCACCTTCGACAATCTTTACGAGCCTGTAACCGGCAACCCCCTCCTTTCCCCGCGCAAGCGAAAGAAAGAGGAAGGGGCGGGTCTTGTATCCGAGCAACAGTTTGAGAGCCGTACCCACGAGAGAGAGCAGCCGTGCAAAGAGCTGTCTGTACTTGTTGTTCATCATTGTCTTTCTACAGATTTACAACGCCATTGAGAACTTGGACGACCACGTGCTCAAATATGACCTAGAAGGCCTGGAGAAGACCATTAAACGGGAAGTGTTTGGCCAACAGGAAGTGACAGAACGCCTTCTGGGTCATTTACATGATTATTTGTCAACTTATGTACACAATAAACCTTTAGTGTTGTCGCTTCATGGACCTACCGGAGTCGGGAAGAGCCACGTTGGGCGATTACTGGCTCAGCATTTCCGCTCGGTCGTTGGCGACGAGTTGGTGATGCAGTACTTTGTGCTGCACCATTGCCGAACAGATGACGATATCCCACAATGCACCAAATCTCTGGACACTCAAGTGTCTGAAATGGTCACACAAGCTGAGGAATCAGAGAAGATACCGGTTTTCATCTTCGATGAAGTGGAACACATGCCCAGGGAGTTGCTGGACGCGTTGCGAGACCTAATTCATTCCCAAAACAACAATGAATACTTAAATGCCATCTACATCCTCATCAGCAACCTGGGACACGAAGATATCACCAAGTTCGTCCTGCACAACTCCAGCGTCTCCGTCTCTGGGCGTCTAAGCTTGAGTCAGGAACTGACACCTTGGTTACGCAGTTACCTTCAAAGACACCACGTGCTATTTTTAGAAGCAGAGCTCTTACCATTCATGCTTTTAGAGAAGAGCCACGTGATGGAGTGTTTTATTGACGAGATGTCCAGGGAAGGATTCTACCCGGTATCGACCACACGTAGAAAGACTCGCAGAAGAACTGTCGTACTATATAGTTGGCGAACAGGAGTTTTCTCACACCGGATGCAGGCAGGTTGTGGCAAAAGTGAACCTTCTCTGAAACTAAATCTGCCGTGCAGATGAGCAACACGTGGAGCTCTTCCATGATATTTAATTTCAGTGTGTATTCAACATATTTTTTTGTGCATACACAACTGCTCAAAAGTTTGGGTCGGTAAGTTTTTTAATTAATTATCTTCTGCTCACCAAGGCTGCATTTGTTTGATTAAATACGCTGTAAAAAATGTTAAAATATTACAATTTCACATCATATTTAAAAATGTTATTTATTTTTATGGAAACGATGAAACCACAAAAAACTAAAATGCATTATGTCGTCAGATGAAAGTTCAAAAGAACAGCATTTATTAGAAACACATTGTACATTATAAATGTCTTAGTCACTTTTGCGATTAATCTTAGTCACTTTTGCTATAATCGCGATTAATCGCATCCAAAATAAAAGTTCGTGTTTACATAATATATGTGGGTGCACTGTGTAATTATTTTGTGTAAAAAAAATATTATTTATATAAAATATGTATATATAAATTTTATATATATATATATAACAGTATATACATGACAATAT
Source organism: Hybognathus amarus (assembly GCA_030378365.1). Lineage (NCBI taxonomy): Eukaryota > Metazoa > Chordata > Actinopteri > Cypriniformes > Leuciscidae > Hybognathus > Hybognathus amarus. Next base: position 34,317 of record JAQIUQ010007590.1, on the reverse strand, counting down.
TTTTTTATATATACAAGCATGTGTGTGTTTTTTATATATATATATATATATATATATATATATAATTATGGACAGTGCCCACATATATTATGCAAACACAAACTTTTATTTTGGATGCGACTAATCGGAAAAGATCAATTTGGATGCGACTAATCGAACAAAAGTACTGACCCCAAACTTTTGAGCGGTATTGTATTCGTCCTCATACACTTACTGTGAAGCAGGTCCATGAAACAAGCACAGCTGTGAATAACAGCTCTTTTCTTTTAACCCTAAACTGAATTATGGACAAATGTGGGCAAAATAGTTTTGATTTATTTAAAAAAAAATACTTCCCTTGATCTGAGCGATACAAGACTTGGCAACTTTTCCTAAGTTTGCCTCCTGAACAGACACACAATTTTTTTGACTCAATTCTACAATGTTAAGTGGCTGAAAAAAAACCTCCTTAATCTTGTATTTGGGTCAAAAATGGGCACCCATAGAAATGAATGGGAAAAATTGTAATTTAGAGCATTCTAAAATAAGCCAAAATAAAAGTCACTTCATCTTTAGGTTTTAGCTCTAAGAACTTATTGGAATGATATTTTAATGTAGTTAAAAAATTAAATAAATAAAACATAAAAATAAGTAAAATTTACGTAGAGAATATGATACTTTTTGAGGTAAATAAATTCAAAAATAGCCCAAAAATAAACATAGATAAACAAAACTTTATCGAAACTTTATTGAGGGCTACCACAAAACAATATTCAATCGTTCTTTATTAGAATTTCTCAATTTCCACAGGAAAAATTAGGTAAAAAGACCAAGAAAATGGTAAAATTAGAGAGAGAGTGTGTGTGTGTGTGTGTAAAAAGCATTTGGTATGTACAATGCATTGAAATGTGCCCATAGAGTGTTTAATGATCAAATTGCTCTTTTGTACACCAGCAAAGTGGGTTGCTAGCAGCATTTTTCACACAATACAGAGTTGCTTTCTAACTGTAAATGAGTGTATAAGAAAGTGTTGCACACTCTAAAAAAAAAACACGTGCTGTTTTGTTGGTTTCCTGTAAGTCGTGTTCTATGCCTAAAGCTCTAGTACGCGTGCGCGTCTCTCTGAATGTTTCATCGTGATAAATAACCAACTACCATCATGCAATTTCTGACCTTCACTCATCAATGCGATAAAACAAATGTAAGTGCTTAGCATCTCCAGAGAAACACACCAAATGCTTGCAAATCTACCACTACTTGTGTTTTTTGGTTTGCTGCAGGCGCTTCTACGTAAATATACGACCTTCATTAAATAAATTAGCAATCATTTTTCCCCTAGAAGGTCAGATGTTACGGCCGGTCGAGATCGAATCACTCTGCTCCCAAAACCGTCAACATGCCGCTAAGTGTTGTTAGTCATCGAGTGCTTGTGCGAATCAGGAGGGGTGTGAGGGACCACATTCGTCTTCAGTGTCTTTTGCACTACGGCAGCTACGCTTCCAGCTCAAAACCCAGTCCGACCTTGTGTCCGCGGTGTTGAAGTTTTCCCATCGATGAGAGCCGGAGAGTGAGTTTCACCCCTTGACAATGAGAAAAGGTTAATAAACATCTATAACACTAGTGAAAACATGTTTAGAATGAAGAACTAGTGTGCTGCATGTACATTCATGAAAAATTGCTGTGTTTGACAACTTTTTTGTGAAAAATGTATGCAGTATTGCAACAGTAAACATTTTAAACTATTTCGTTTTACATTATTCCACTATGTTGCATGTTTAATTCAGTGAAATAAAAAATTAATTGCATTTAATAATGTCTAAACTTCCAACAGAATTAACAACAAATTAATCAAATTAAAATTCACTTTGCCTCATTCTTCACTGAAATGCATTGCATTGTGGGATAAGCAGCATTTTGGCAAATGTCATTGAGCATTCTGTGCAAATGGAAAATTCACAAACTGTGCCCAGTTTCCATATATGAGATCATAAACAATTATAACATGTTTACCAGGTCGGAAGACTCTGAGTGTAACCCACTCCAATCAGACTGGAATTGTTCACTTTGGCCTGTTATAAGAAAATAATGATACATCAAAGTCAGGTTGGTCATTTCAAGCTTTAAAAATGTAATATGTACTTTTCCATGTATTTAACCCCTTAACTGTCACTTGCCCGTATACGGGCAACTTAAATTTACTATATTACTATTAAATCCTAATCTAGTCATGACAAACTATATATCGTTGGAAAGGTCTAAGACTCCTAAATAGATATTTTAGCACCGTTTTTTTCTTACAAATTAGGAATGAACAGTAATATATGAATTTATGACAAGAGTGCGCCTCCAAAAATTAACGTCATTACAGGAGTTTCTGACCTTTGTCACAAAAAGTCGACGCACACACTTTTAATAATTGAAACTTTGGTTTTTAGTGCTAAAAGTTCATAATAAAACATAATCTAGTATTTGTCAATAAAAAAGATACAATTATATTTTTAAAAGTAAGGTAAGAAGTCCTCTAAAATGTATAATATATTATATATATATAATTTTTTTTTATTATTATTATTATGTCATATATTTTAGTAGTTATCATAAATAAGGTATCATTTGAAAGCTTACGAACTCAGATTTATCCTGTGAAAACCGTTTTGAAATTAGACGTTGTGTTACCATAGAAACGGTATTTTTTTATTAGGCCCTCCCCTTTTGGGCATCATCTTTCATAATTTATTATCAAAACCTTTTCTAATCTTGACAAAACACATATTGTCAGAAAGGTCTGAGTCTCAAGGTTCCATATTTAATGACAGAAGTGATATTTGGATAGAAATGTATTAATTTGTTATGGCAGAATGCATACAATTAAATTCAATGGAATTCAATGGCACCCGGTGGCTATTTTTGGTATAACGCCTAAACAAAATCTCATGGGAACTTCAATTTTTGTGATATTAACTTTAAATTTGGAACACAACTTGGTTAGATATATAGCTTTCATTTTATAGTCATTTTATAGTAAAAATATTTTGCAAAATATTTATTTTTATTAAAAATTATATATTAATAAAGTAAATTTTATTTACTGTACATTATAACTTCCATAACTTTTTTATTAAATTTTTTTAAGTTTTCACTTCAGTAATAATCTGCTGATTGTTTTCTTTAAAACAAGACCAAACTTGTGTATATATTCCAAAGCATTCTTGAATTACAACCATTTAAGTTTGTATAGTGCATTTTAATGTCAATTATCAAAAATGGGGGTGACAGGTAAAGGGTTAAAGGCAGGTGAAACAATTTATGACATGTATGCAGATGCTTCTAGTTCTTGTGTTGTTGCAGAATGTGTCGGAATAATGTAACACGCATGTGCTTTTGCATTCTCCACATTGCTGTTATATGTAACCGAACCACATGCTTGCAATACATTGGCCAAGCATTTGTGTGTAAAGATTGTAAACTTACAGTCAATGAGGCGTCTTTATCTAGCTGGTACTTTGCAGCAATCCCGAGCGTGTGTTGTTGCTGCCGTGGTCCAGGCCAAAGTGACGGCCGTTCTCCAGCTGATCGTTCACCTTCTGATGATTGATCCTCCAAACTCAGCTCCGTCATTACTGGTGACACATGACGACACAGTTCATCTACAACATACACTATCTATCTATCCACACACACTCCTGCATCACAAACTAGCACTCAATGCTACAGTTCAAAAGTGTGGAATAATTCAGATTTTTTTTTATATTTCTGAAAGAAGTCTCTTATGCTCATCAAGGATGCATTTATTTCATCAAAGATACAGTAAAAACAGTGAAATATTATTACAATTTAAAATGACTGTTTTCTATGTGAATGTATTATTAAAATGTAATTTATTTCTGTGGTCAAAGCTGAATTTTCAGCATCATTACTCCAGTCTTCAGTGTCACATGATCCTTTATCAATATAGAGTATTATCAATGCTACTTCAGTAGTTTCTCTGGAAACTCAGTACACTACCAAAAGGGATAAGCAAGATTTTAAAAATAATAATCATATTTTTATTCATAATGCATTCACAGTAAAGACATTTATAATTTTACAAAAGGTTCTATTTCATACAAATGCTCTTTTTCTTTAACTTTATATTCATCAAAGATCCCGACTTTTTTTTACAAAAATATTAAGCATCAAAAAACGGTTTTCAACATGCAAAAACAAAAAAAAAACATTATTAATAATTAATAATCAGTGACATTGAAGACTGAAGTAATGATGCTAAAAATGCAGGTTTGTCATCACAGTAATAAATGACAATTAAAGTAATTTTTATACCAATTTTTATATCGACTATGAATTCTGCATTCTATTTTCGCAGGACCCGAAAAAATATAAGTATCATCAGCGTAACAGTGAAAACTAACGTTCTTCTTCCTAATGATATCTCCCAAGGGTAACATGTGTAAAAAGCAATGGTCCTAGTACTGAGCCTTGTGGTACTCCATACTTAACTTGTGACTGATATGACATCTCGTCGTTTACAACCACAAACTGATAACGGTGAGATAAGTGTGATTTGAACCATGCCAATGCAATTCCACTAATGGAAATGTAATTTTCGAGTCTATTTAAAAGTATGGTGTGGTCGATAGAATCAAATGCAGCACTTAGATCCAGTAACACTAATAGACACTATCATTTGTAACTCTAATGAGAGCAGTCTCAGTACTATGATACGGTCTAAATCCTGACTGCAATCCTCGCAGATTCCATTTCTTTCTAAAAAGGCACACAGTTGTATGGAAACTGTCGTTTCTAGTATTTTTGACAGAAACCATAAGATTTGAGATTGATCTGTAATCAGTGGTGGTAAGTCTCGAAGTAAAAATACTCGGTTACTTTACTAATTTTTTTCGGGATCTGTTCTTCTACTTGAGTGTGTTTTATTTGCATCTACTTTCACTCTTACTCCACAACGATATTAAAGACAAAGTTTACTTTTACTCCAATACATTTCCCCATGCCCGGTCCAAGTATTTATTACACTGGCTTTCCAAACAAATGAAAATCTTGGTTTTCTTTTGAATGGTGAGTTGACGTTAAAGCAATACTAAAGACGATTTTTTACCTTAAAATAATCTTTCCAAAATAGGTTCCTCAAGCTCGTAACAGGGTGAAAGGCACTTTTGCCTTTGCTTTGTGGTCCTATATCTGCTATAAGTAAGTTTGTTATATGTAAGTTTGCCAGTTTGCGAGCGTGCCTGCAACATTCAGGATGCGGAAGGCTAAATTATTTGCGACAGCGGTGACGGACAATGCCGCTTCCAACCTGTAGGGCGACCATAGAGGAAAAAGTTCTTTAGTGTTGCTTAAATGTATAGTTAGCCACGTGATTTCATATTATAACGTGCCTTGTAAACAGCTAGCTAACAAATTCTTAATTGCAGTATCTAATCTCATCATTTGTTCAAATAATATTACAGTTATAATAACAAATAATATTTACAGTTAATTTGAATATTTACTTTTTACTTTCGGTACTTTAAGTACGTTTTAAATCGGATACTTTTGTACTCAAGTGATGTTTGAATGGAGGACTTTCTACTTTTACTGGAGTAATTTTTTATTAAGGTATATATATATATATATATATATATATATATATATATATATACTAGGGCTGTCAAACGATTAATCACGATTAATTCGCATTTAAAATAAAAGTTTGTGTTTACATAATATATGTGGGTGCACTGTGTATAATTATTTTATATATATAAATACACATGCTTGTATATATTTAAGAAATATTTTCATGTATATACTGTACATAGATTTATATAGAATTTATATTATATATAAATATAAATATTTTATATATAAATATTTTTTTTCTTAAATATACATGCATGTATATACAAAGTAATTATACACAGTGCACCCACATATTATGTAAACACAAACTTTAATTCTGGATGCGATTAATCGCGATTAATCGTTTGACAACCCTTATATGTACTTTTACTTAAGTTTAACTCTCGACTCCTTTTACCACGCCTGTCTTTAATTAACTAATTATTTAGGATCAAGTTACTTACGTATGCATACAAGTATATGCATACATGGCAACTTTAAAACCCCTAATCCACTGTTTCTGTGTTGTTGTCTCTAATTCTTACACGTTGGTGTGAAGCTGGAAGTCTCCGGTCTTGTATCCCAGAGCAAAGTTATTTTGCACCAGTTTGGACTTGGCTGTGTCGAACGCCATCTGGTAGCCCGCGAGCCAGCCTTCGTATCACAGAACCGCTGAAGAGTGCACGACCGGACCCTCAAAATCAATGTCACAGCTCACGTTGACAAACTCACGCTTGTAGCCGGTCTTCAGTTTACCGCTCTTCTTACTAAAGAGAAAACAACACTGTCAAAGAACAAAATCATCAAACCGACCTTGATGCGTCAGACACTAACAGCTCACCTTGTGTTTGGGACAAAGGACGTATCCAGGGCCACTTTGCAACCCTTGTACAAGCTGAGGAGACAACAAAACAAGTGGGAAGATTATTGTTTTGTTTAAAGAAATGTCTTCAATCGAGCTCAATCTGTGCATCTGATCTAGACCAGATTTCACTATTTTGCTCTATCCAGGAGCATGTCTTACTTGGCAAAATCACAGTGACCATTTTAATGCTACTCTGCAAATTAACCATTTTGATCACATCCTATGCAACTCTAAGGGGTCGAAGGTTCATGTCGAGAGTTGGATCAACTGACCTGGTCCTCCACAGAGACTTCTGTGCTGAGCATGTTGTCCGTGTTCCACTTCTGGTTCAAACTCAATCCCAGATCCTTCATTTTATACTTGGTCTCCAAACTCCCGCCGGCTTTTCCCGTGTCCGTGTTGGTGGATCCAGATGTGTTGAACTCCTGCAGATTTTTATTAATAAGAAGAAACATTTATTAGGGATGCACAATATATCGGCCACATTATCGGTATCGGCCGATATATGATTATTTTTAATGTTATCGTTATCGGCCCAGCAAGAACATTTAGCCGATATCTAAAAGCCGATAAATAATGTATTATTTCCTTTAGCTGAGGCACTTTAGATGCGCACTGTTCAACATGATGCTTTTAAATTGCTTGAAATATGATTGAAATCACTTTTAAAAAAGGAAAATCCAGTAAAAAAGTGCAAAATGTGCAGCGCAAGTCTCATATCGGCTACACAACATTAAAATAAGAACATCATAATTGTGTTTGTATCTTGACTTTTAATGAGGAGACTTTTTTTATAATCAGGTTCTCAAAAATTGTCAAAAAATCTGGATTTAGATTTATCGGCCAATATATCGGTTATCGGCTTTTAAATATAAAGAATTATCGGTTCTAGGTATCGGCCAAAATTGTCATATCGGTGCATCTCTAACATTTATGCATGTGTCTGTCTGTGGCAAGCTATAATTAGTTTTTTTATTTGTACATGTTATAAAACAGGTTTATTTGTACAAGGTTTTATTTGCCCATTTGTGAGCTGTACATTATTGTTTTAATTCCTGATTTTGAAGTTTCTAAAGTTTGTAATTTCACTTAGCATCTGCTAAAAAAAAAAAAAAATTAGTGTAGATGGATAATATTGGATAAGCAAAATTATTATTTTTATTTCTGATATAATCATCACTTCTATTTCTGAATAATTTATAATCTATATCAGCAAGGGCAATTCAGTCAGTTGATATTTGGACATTTAATTGTTATTTAGGATTATTTAACCATTTTGAATGACTTTTTTACTCATTTTCATTAGTTTTAATTTCGAGATTTAGCTTTAAATTTTTTCAGTATAAGTTTTAGCGATCTAAGTATTTCAAGTCAAACATATTTCTAATATTTGTATAAGTTTATCTGATATTTACATTTTATTTTATTTAACATTTTATCAATTAGCGAAGTGATTTTTAATTATTTTAGCTTTATTTATCAATAACTGCCAACCCTGTAACTATCAGCTAAAAGAATCGGTCAGAAAGTCTATTTTAGTGCATTATTATAAACACATAAAATGATGAATAAAAGCAGTACTCTTATGCTGAAATGTATGAGCAGGTGGCTCGAGACATTACCGGATGACAGATGGCGAGTGATGTGACAGAATTAAGTTTATTTTGAATGTGACCCAGAAACACAGGGCTGATGGGATGCGACTCAATTCATGCCGGGTGTGTAGTCAGAAAGAGATGATTCAAATAACGAATACACACACGACGTAAAAACAGTTTCCCACAAGATAACTGACATCAAGATAAACCAGCAGTTCCGTCTGTTTGGTAAATGATGCGTGATGGTGACCACACGAAACTTGTCAAATCACACAAACGCCCCGACAATAATCTTACCATCTACATGCATTTCCAAAATGAGGCATCAAAGACATAATCATAATGCAATTTGCTCATTATAAAAATCAAAGTGTCCTTTCTTCATGCAAAATATATATTTTTGGGGGCAACATGTTTTCAGGTGAATCTCACAGTGCTTCAACTCACCACTCCATTCTGAGATTTAGTTTTTAGGTCCAATTTAACAATCCCAAACCCTGCAAACAAATACAAGCAAGTTAATTACTGTACGATGCAAGTCGTCTTTAGGAGTGCGGAGTGAGTTTTCTTACCTGGTAACCCTTGCTGAAGATGTCCTTGGCCGCTTTTTCCCAGGTCTGAGTATGCAGGAGGAACAGCCATTATATCTGATGTATAGACCAGAGGGAAAATATCTAAATGTCATAGTATCATCATGTCATTTGTAATAAACTGCATTATCAGAATAAACAGGGGATCAAACCGCAGATAGAGCAAACCCACAAAACTGCATAATCACTAAGCAAACCCATGGTGTGATTGTGAATATAGTTTTTGTTCATTTTCTAGCCTTTTAAAGTAACCATGTTTCTGACTGCCAACACGTCGTCTATGAACACAGTAAAACACTGTTTTAAATTGTATTCTGAGAACTTTATTATGCATCTATTTTTACACGATCATATCACTGAGGTTTTTTATTTGCATGCTTTCAAGGCATTAAACACACCTATGACACCTCAAAAATGACATGCATGCTGTAATCCAGCAGAAACGCCTTCTATAAGTTAAATAACATATTTGCATTACTGACACATGAGAGGCAAAGAAAACAGCTCAGCATGTGTATTCATGAGGGCGGGATTTCAAGCTCGATATCTGAATCAAGCCTTTAAGACTAAATCATATGCAGAAAGCCTTAAGTGCTGCACAGAGAGGGCACATTTAATCACTATACAGCACAAAAACTACAAATCTGACTAGGAAAAAGTGTTTTA
>JAQIUQ010007590.1:0-20000 GCA_030378365.1 Hybognathus amarus | reverse complement strand
TTCAGTTGAAACTTGCTTCAATATTTAAGTTTGAAACGCTTCCACATTAAGCTCTGAAACGCTTCCAGATTCAAGTTTGAAACGCTTCCAGATTCAAGTTCGAAACGCTTCCAGATTCAAGTTTGAAACGTTTCCACATTCAAGTTTGAAACGTTTCCGACACTAAAGTCGAAACGTGCTTCCAGCATTAAGTTCGAAAAATTGCTTCTACACCTTAAGATTCGAAACGTTTCGAGATTAAATCGAAACGCTTCCAACACTCAAGTTCGAAACGCTTCCAGATTAAGTCGAAAATCGCTTCCACATCTTAAAACTCGAAAATTGCTTCCGACATTAAGTTTGAAACTTGCTTCCACATTAAAGCTCTGAAACGCTTCCACATTAGTTTGAAAATTGCTTCCACATTAAAAGTTGAAATTGCTTCGACACTTAAGCTTTGAAACGCTTCGAGATTAAAGTTGAAACGTTTCCACATTAAAAGCTTGAAATTGCTTCCAGATTAAGTTCGAAAATCGTTTCCACATTAAGTCGAAACTGCTTCCAGATTAAAGTTTGAAACGCTTCGACATTAAAACGAAACTGCTTCCAGACTAAAGTTGCAAATCGCTTCCGACACTAATGTTTGAAACTGTTTCCAGACTGAAAGTCTAAATGTTTCGAGATTAAGTCGAAATATTTTGAGATTAAAGTCAAAACGTTTCGAGATTAATGTCGAAACACTTCGAAGAATAAAGTCAAAACATTATGATAATAGAAGTGTGCATTCATAACAGTGCGCGTCCACTAGCTCAGAGCGCGTGTGTGTAAATAAATGCACTTGTGAAGTCGAACTGCCATGGATAAACACAAAATAGAATCTTACGTTTATCTGTGCTTTCAACAAAATTCTACAAAGGTGCTAGTGACCGTGTTTTTGAGGTGTTTTCATGCTCGCCCTAGGCAATACTATCTGGGTCGAGAACACAACAGTAACCGTTCTGTCTACCTCACCGTAAGTACATACATTTTAAGTGCATCATTCTGTATCCTCTACGGAAGACTGTATTTTCGTACTCTCGTCTCTCTAAATGTTTTGACTTTAATCTCAACACGTTTCACTTTAATCTTGAAATGTTTCAACTTTAATCTCTAAAATTTTCTACTTTAATCTCAAAATGCTAGATTTTTTATTTTATTTTTCACAGATTTAAAAAAAAATTACTGATTTATATATATATATATTTTTTTTTACGTTGCGGTTCAGGGCTTCCCTAGACACTGAAGACTGGAGTAATGATGCGGAAAATTTTGCATCAAAAAATATGTTCATGATTTGTAATCACAATATTTTTTCTTTTGTCAAATCAACTTAAATAATTTATGTGGTTCAGATAACATAATATTTTGAGTTTCTGAAGATTAAATCAATCTCCTTCATTGTATTAACTCAAATTCAAAATAATAAAAAAATTTAAGGTTAAAAAAGGTTACTTCATTTACCAACAATATTTTTTTTACAGTGCAGGAATAAATTACAGTTTATATATTCATATAGAAAACAGTTATTTACTATAGTAATATTACACAATATTTTTACTGTATTTTAGATCAAATAAATGAAGTCTGGGTGAGCAGAAGAGCCTTTTAAATCAAACAAAATTCTAGTGTATAATTTGATATTTATATAAAATAAGAATATTCATTTATATATTATATTATTTATCTACACATAGTGTATTATTCCATGGTCGTGTAGTGTGTATGTTTTGGTGATGTGGGGGTGTTTCAGCTCGTCTTCTCTCACTCAGGGCAGTGTGTGTGTGTGTCTCGAGGACCGAATAGATATGTGATCCAGTATAACCTGCTGTTTCACCTGCTATTAGACAGATATGTGCTCGTCAGTTATATCAAAACCTGTTAAACAGGTATATGCTTTTTACAGAAAATGTGTTGGTATATGTTAAAACAGATCCTCAGCTCTCCAGAGAGCGTGCGCAGTTGTTCCAGGAATCATCGATGTGGACAAAACATCTAATAGGAGACAATTAACAGAAACAATTCAGAGAAACTGTAGTTAATGCACACCTGGGGGAAACCATTGAGCGGAAATTCATGATGCAAACATCAAGACAAGACAAATTCTGCTGTAAATCAGCACTAAAAAAGACAATAGTGTCATTATTCAGCTCAACGACAGTGTCGATTATTTAGATGATACAATATGCGTTTCATTACATCCCATAGGAAAGAAAAATAAATGAAATCTCTTTAAAATCTGTTTTCTTTCTTCTCAGACAGCCATGTAGACTATCGTCTTTCTACTTCTTAATTCAGACCGTTATTGCTGTTTCTTTGTTATTATTAGTGAAATTTACAAGCAATTTCTGAGAATAAATTAGTTTCTACACCAAATGTTCTTTTCAGTGTGAAGTTTCCAAAGAAATCTAGGAAGTGTATCCAATTGTGCTCAGATTTGACACAAGTCTGCTATCAAAGTTCAAGAGATATCAATAAGAATGCAAACATTTTGATTGCACTTCATTTAACAGTAAATTACAGTGTACGTACCTAAGAAAATACTTGGTAATATAAGGTAACCACATGAGTTAAGGTTAGGTTTAGGGGTAGGTTCAGGGTATAGTTATTACCAAGTTATTGCAATTACTATAATAAGTGCATGGGAAACAGGACTGTAAAATAAAGTTTCTCGTCAGCTGTTGTGAACGTCTATCCAGGATCATTTCATAGCTCTGTACTCTAACTGTATGACAACTATTGACTCATTGCTGTTTATTTTAGCAGAAACACGTCAGACAAAGTTGATACTTAAATGAAAAATAACTCCTGAGCTATGAAAGAGCAATACATTAAACATTAACACGTATACAGTGTATAATAACGCCTGCTTGCCGAATCAAACCCTTTTGATTGATCATCTGAAGCTTTTCTGCACACATGGCACACAGTAAAAAGCATAAATGTGTCACTAAAGTTGAGATCTGATTAAAGAACAGGACGTTTGTTTCACAGTCACACCCATCTGTAGAGCAGGGGCGGGTCCAGCCAGCCAATCACAGATGGACACGCCCCCTCTCCTGCAGATGTGCTCAACACACACAGTTAAGGTGGCGACTAACAAGGCATTCATAGAGTTGATCATCGCTGTAAAAGCTCATAATACACCACCGTTTAAGGACACATTCAATTTATCAAAAGGGATTTTCCTGAATTTTCAAAAGATCCAAATAAATACTACTCTTTAGAACTTTATATTCATCAAGAGAATCCTGAATTATAATATCATGGTTTCCACAAACATATGAAGCAGCATGACTGTTTCTCTGAGCAGCAAATCATCCTATTAGAGTGATTTCTGACACTGAAGACTGGAGTAATGATGCTTAAATTCAGCTTTGATCATAGGAATAAATCACATTTGAACATTTAAAAAGCCCTCAAACCATATTCACTTTATAGCCCTTAATCCTGTAATTGTGGACTCAGGTGTGATCATAATTTGTATTTATTATAAATGTTTTATCACTGTCTTCTGTAAATTTTTTTCTATCCATTTATGGTGTTTATTTTTATTTTGGGGCTATTTTTGAATTTATTTACTCCAAAAAGTACCATATTTTCTATGTAAATTATGCTAATTTTATGTTTTATTTATTTAATTTATTTATTTATTTATTTATTTTTAAGTTCTTAGAGCTAAAACCTAAAGATGAAGTGACTTTGCTGTCACCTGGTGTCTTATTTTGGCTTATTTTAGAATGCTCTAAATTACAATTTTTCCCATTCATTTCTATGGGTGCCCATTTTTGACCCAAATACAAGATTAAGGAGTTTTTTTTTTCACCCACTTAACATTGTAGAATTGAGTCAAAAAAAAAATGTGTGTGTTCAGGAGGCAAACTTAGGAAAAGTAGCCAAGTCTTGTACCGCTCAGATCAAGGGAAATATATATATTTAAAAAAAAAAACTATTTTGACCACATTTGTCCAGAATACGATTTTAGTGTTAAGAGTAGTGTACATTTAATTACTTGACTAAAATAAATAATAATTAATCATTATTACCAGTTCTATTAGGGTGAGCAATTTAAATGTATTAGTCACAATCAGTGACCAGAATAGTTCTAATATATATACGATAGATAGATAGATAGATAGATAGATAGATAGATAGATAGATAGATAGATAGATAGATAGATAGATAGATATATATAGATAGATAGATAGATAATATAGATAGATAGATAGATTCGATATTTACTTGCATGATACATTTTTTTTGTTTGTTTTTTTGTTCTTGGCATAGTAGTTTTCTGTTTGTTTTTACCAAAACAGCCTTTAAATATGGCATTATTTTCCATCTTTTATATTTCGACTTGTATTATTAATATCATTATGAATAAATTGTCTGTTTTGCAGGTGGGATAGCTGGAGGCATTGAAATCTGCATCACATTTCCGACAGAGTATGTGAAAACTCAGCTGCAGTTAGACGAGAGGGCAAACCCGCCTCGGTACAAAGGCATCGGTGTGTATTTACTTCTATTGGCTTCATCTTATTATCTTAAGTAGACTCTCAACAATTGTTTCCTTGTTAATTGCATCTGGTTTGTCCTGAGAGCTTTCCTGTAATGATTATGTGTAAGAATGCATTAGCAGAGACAGAGTCCACTCAGGTTTGAAGGTTCAAAGTTCAGGGTTTGGGTTTATCTGCCTCTGGACTTTGTGGCCCCTTTTCACAACAAGTTTATCAGCACTGAGTGTTCATTAGTTACACGCGTGCAACCGGCAGGGTCACGTTTCAACAGGCTGGTCATGTTCTCTTTTAACCCTGAATCTGATGAATGATCGGATGCAGGGGATCACGCTGAGAACAATCTGAAAAGGAAGTTAATGCTTTTAATAATTCATACCCACTCACGTTTACAAGCGCATTTGAAATGTCTCAGATTAGATTATAATGCAAAAATGCTGATAAAGATAATGAATTGCTGTGGTTCTCTGTTGCTCAGTTGACTGTGTGCAGCAGACGGTGCGGGGTCACGGGGTGAAGGGCCTGTACCGGGGTCTGAGCTCTCTGCTTTATGGCTCCATTCCCAAAGCTGCCGTGAGGTAAGACCTTCATAAGCCTCACACACCCGCATTTGGCTTTCAGTGTAAAGTCTGTTGCTCAACACAGCTTATTCTGTCCAAGAGATGCCCACTTTTTCCACTCTCTTTCATCTAGCTCGATATTTCTTTTGTAGAGTGTAACTAGCTCATCATGACACATCATGTCTGGTCACGCTTGAATGGCTTAAAAGCTTGAATAAGAGTGTGATCATATAGAGTAACACAAGGATGATGCCTTGACAGGAAAAAAATAAAGAGAGAGAGCGAGAGAGAGAGGCAAACAAGGGCAAGGCTATATATTACTTAGTTTTTAAAACTGTCAACAAAAAAAACGTTGAAAATATGTGAAGAGTTCAGATGCAAAAGCCTCTAAATGCCATTTGAAATTTTCTTCTAAAATGACCATTTTTATCAAGCTTGTATATTTAAGTTCTGTAATTTCCCTTAAATGGCAATGAAGATTACCTATTAATTGTCATTTAAGTGAAATTACTGAACTTAAATATACAAGCTTGATAAAAATGGTCATTTTAGAAGAAAATTTCAAATGGCATTTAGAGGCTTTTGCATCTGAACTCTTCATATACTATACTATAAAACTAATTAAAAAGATTTTTTAAAAAGTATATATATATATATATATATATATATATGACTAGACTATAAATTTGAATAAAACCTGTACCCCAATGTTACTAATAAAACACTGTATGTACACTCACCTAAAGGATTGTTAGGAACACTTGTTCAATTTCTCATTAAATTATCTAATCAAATTATCTGATCAATTATCATGCAATTATCTAATCAACCAATCACATGGCAGTGTCTTCAATGCATTTAGGGTGTGGTCCTGGTCAAGACAATCTCCTGAACTCCAAACTGAATGTCAGAATGGGAAAGAAAGGTGATTTAAGCAATTTTGAGCGTGGCATGGTTGTTGAGTATTTCACAATCTGCTCAGTTACTGGGATTTTCACACACAACCATTTCTAGGGTTTACAAAGAATACGTGTAAAAGGGAAATACATCAAGTATGCGGCAGTCCTGTGGGTAAAAATGCCTTGTTGATGCGAGAGGTCAGAGGTGAATGGGCCGACTGATTCAAGCTGATAGAAGAGCAACTTTGACTGAAATAACCACTCGTTACAACCGAGGTATGCAGCAAAGCATTTGTGAAGAAGACACAACACACACAACCTTGAGGCGGATGGGCTACAACAGCAGAAGACCCCACCGGGTACCACTCATCTCCACTACAAATAGGAAAAAGAGGCGACAATTTGCAAGAGCTCACCAAAATTGGACAGTTGAAGACTGGAAACATGTCGCCTGGTCTGATGAGTCTCGATTTCTGTTGAGACATTCAGATGGTAGAGTCAGAATTTGGCGTAAACAGAATGAGAACATGGATCCATCATGCCTTGTTACCACTGTGCAGGCTGGTGGTGGTGGTGCTGTAATGGTGTGGGGGATGTTTTCTTGGCACACTTTAGGCCCTTTAGTGCCAATTGGGCATCGTTTAAATGCCTGAGCATTGTTTCTGACCATGTCCATCCCTTTATGGCCACCATGTCCCCATCCTCTGATGGCTACTTCCAGCAGGATAATGCACCATGTCACAAAGCTCTGAATCATTTCAAATTGGTTTCTTGAACATGACAATGAGTTCACTGTACTAAAATGGCCCCACAGTCACCAGATCTCAACCCAATAGAGCATCTTTGGGATGTGGTGGAACGAGAGCTTCGTGCCCTGGATGTGCATCCCACAAATCTCCATCAACTGCAAGATGCTATCCTATCAATATGGGCCAATATTTCTAAAGAATGCTTTCAGCACCTTGTTGAATCAATGCCACGTAGAATTAAGGCAGTTCTGAAGGCGAAAGGGGGTCAAACACAGTATTAGTATGGTGTTCCTAATAATCCTTTAGGTATATGTATGTGTGTGTGTGTGTGTGTGTGTGTGTATATATATATATATATATATATATACACACACACTGTATATAATCATACCTATAAATAAAATAAAAATATATACAAACATGTATATATAGATGTTTGGATATATTTATGTTGTATTTATTTATATTTATAGCTAATTATTTATTCCTAATTCATTTTTATTTATCCCTTATTGGGCCCATACATCAAAGTTCTGCAAAGTAAATGAGAAGGAAGCCTTTTCTTTTCATTTTAAACAGGAAACTTGCCTGGTGTTGATGTTGTCACGTGTGTTTGTGTCTGCAGGTTTGGGATGTTTGAGTTCCTCAGTAATAAGATGAGGGATGAGTCTGGGAAGCTGGACAGCACGCGGGGGCTGGTCTGTGGTCTGGGGGCAGGAGTGGCGGAGGCCGTAGTCGTGGTGTGTCCGATGGAGACTGTAAAGGTGTGTGAGATGATTAATGCCATGCGGAGCCTGGTACTTACGGTCTACACAGAGAGTGAGCAATCATGTGATATTTTAGTCTGGTCACATTGCATTGCTCACTTGCAGTCTAGACACAAATATGAAGTCTTAAAGCTTACTTGTGTTTTACTTGTTATGTAAGACCATCAGATATGTGTATTAAAAGATTCTTGCAGCTTTTAATGCATTAATATCTGAAATGGATTGGAAATATAATCAGTGTGAAGTGATTGAACTGATGTGTTTCGATGTTCATTTTATATATATATATATTTATTTATTTATTTATTTATTTATTTATTTATTTTTCCCTCCAATTTCAGGTCAAATTCATCCATGATCAGTCCTCAGCGAACCCAAAGTACAGAGGATTTTTCCACGGTGTGAGGGAAATAATTCCGAACGCAAGGTACAAAAAAGCCTGTTGAATTGCACTATTTTAACCTTCAACCTCAACTATGAAGTATTACTTCGCTGAGTACTTTTACAACACAGTTGAAAACACACTTATTTAGACAAGCTTTTAACATGTAGCTTCGTTTCTATTCTATTGCTTCTTATGTACAGTTTTTATATATTGTTGTCCATTGATGTTTTTTACTGGAAAGCGCCTTGTGCAGCTTTTGGCTGTTGTAAGGCACTCTACAAATAAATTTTGATTGATTGATTTAAAAAAAAATTTTAATGCATTAAAATTTGCATTTTAATGCATTATATTTTTAGGGGTTGCATTTTTATGTGCTGAAATTGTTGAATATTTAAAGCTGTGAATATTTCAGTCCAAAACATTTCAAACACATTTTCATTATTAAAAATTAAATACTCAATATTCATCTTTCATATTTCACTTCCAAACTATTCAAACTGTTTAAAAATACAACCTATAATATTCAACAGGCAATTTTTGGTTCATTTTATTTTGCTTTGCATATTCGGTGGTTCAAATTCGACAGTAAATTCAACGTCGACATCCAGGAACTGCAGGAAAAGCAGTAGATTATCGAGCACAATCTCCATCTGCTGTTAGTCACCAGCAGGGGGTGCAACAGATAGAGCAAGCCATTCATTCATAATTTTAGTATTATTTATACACTTGTATAGTATTTATTACAATTTTGGATATTTTCAGTTTCTTTTAGTGATTAGTTTTTAGTAAATTAGTTTTTCATCTAGTGTTTTTTATATATAAATGTTAATTATTTAGTTAATGATAACAACACTGGCACAAAATTTGGTGAGAATTTAGATGGCTTAAATCCTTATATGAAACAAACCTGTTTTTTAGCTTTTATCATTTACAGATTTGCATATAATCAATTCAGTCTGGTTTGATCTCACATGAACATCATGTGACTCAGCAATCATGTGACCGTCACACTTTAATCAACCTCTGATCCAATCGATTATTTGAACCACAGGACGCTCATTTCAATACAATCCAGTCATTGTAGTCGATAGAAAACGACCCCTTACTTGTTCTGAATATTTCTGCTTTGTAAGTCTTTTAAATTACTACTTTTTCTTATTATTTCCCAGGACTCAAAGGAACATATCAGGGATTGACCGCAACAGTCCTGAAGCAGGGCTCAAACCAGGCCATCCATTCTACGTAATGACCTCTCTGAGAAACTGGTACAAAGGTATGAATCATGATGTAATAATGATAAATATATAAGCACTGTTTGTGCTAATCAAGCAATGTGTTCCCTGTAAAATTAGGCGATAACCCCAACAAGACTATCAACCCCCTCATAACGGGGATGTTTGGAGCCTTTGCTGGAGCCGCAAGCGTGTTTGGAAACACACCACTGGATGTGATCAAAACTAGAATGCAGGTGTGTAAGAAAAATCATTGTTAAACATTAAAAATAAAATAAAAAATGTGAATGGGATATTTCAATGTTGTTTTAATAATGTTTGCAGGGATTGGAAGCTCACAAATATAAGAGCACCGTCCACTGCGCCGTCAAAATCATGAAACACGAAGGACCGGCTGCGTAAGTGAACATGATACTAAACTAGGGTTTCCAACTGTCCTGAATTAGCCGGGACGTCCCGTATTCTGGCCCTGATCTATTTGTCCCGATTAAATAGACCGCTACACTGATCTAAGCACTGACTGATAACAGACACATCATCCAATCACAGCCCACACTCACGTGCATCAGACCACACCAATAACACACTCTACATTGAGAATTAGACTAATTATTCTTTTGGGACAAACCATTGTTTGATTTGCGATCCGAATCCTCTGCTGTCTGGCACGCTCCCGGTTCGATCCGGACTCCCTTTCACTGTCCGATTCTGGCCAATCAGTTTTGGTGAATTCAAACAACCTGATTATTGTTCAATATGCTGATATGATTTGCTGCCCAAGAAACAGTTCTGATTATTAATGTTTTTTTTTTTTTTTTTAAGTATTCTTTGATGAATAGGTTCAAAGTAGCTGTCTACAAAATGTTCTTTTGTAACATTATAAATGTCTTTACTGTCACTAATGATTACTTTAATGCGCCTTGGCTGAATAAAAGTAGGCTGTTACTTTCTTTAATTTCTTTAAAATGTAGTGTAGGTTACAAAAGCTTTCTATTTCAGATCAATGCTGTTATTTTGTGACTTTTTTGCGTAAAATTAGTTTTAGAATTAAATTGTACATAAATAGGTTAACCAAAAACTGTTTATGTCTGAGAACCTTTTAAACACATGTGAGCCTGAAATGATTACCATACACATATTTTGATCCCTTATTTTCATGTAAAGAACCACGATTGTCCCGCATTTTTCTTTTCTGAAGTTGGCAACCCTATACTAAACCAAAGTGCCTGATAGAGGGATTTATGGCTGGATCTAAAGCAGTTTTTTAACATTGATAACATCAAATCATAATTTTAGAATGATTTCTGAAAGATGTAAGTAGTGATGCGGAAAATCACAGGAATAAATTACGAAATAATACATTTCTAAATTTAGTAGAAAACAGTATTAAAGGTGTGGTTCACTTTTAATAAAACTTTTGCTGATAATTTACTCACTCCCATGTCATCCAAGATATCCATGTCTTTCTTTCTTCAGTCGAAAGAAATTAAGGTTTTTGATGAAAACATTCCAGGATTTTTCTCCATATAATGGACTTCAATGGGGTCCAAACGGTTCAAGGTTCAAAAGACAGTTTCAGTGCAAACTTTAAACTTTAGGGCTTTAAACGATTCCAGACGATGAATAAGGGTCTTATCAAGCGAAACGATCGAACGATCAACGATCAAAATGAACAAATCTTTTTCCGAGTGACTCGGAAATGACTCGGAAAAAGATTCGTTCATTTTGATGAACGAGTTCAAACAGAAAGAGTCACGAACGTGCGTCACAGAACAGAGCAAGGCGAGCATTTGTGCTTATAAATCTTTTTTTTTTTAAATGAGCAATCGTTTCTCTTGATAAGACCTTTATTCATCGTCTGGAATCGTTTAAAGGCCTTTGAACAGTTTGCACTGAAACTGTCTTTTGGACCTTGAACTGTTTGGACCCCATTGAAGTCCATTATATGGAGAAAATCCTGGAATGTTTTCATCAAAAACCTTCATTTCTTTTTGACTGAAGAAAGAAAGACATGGACATCTTGGATGACATGGGGGTGAGTAAATTATCAGCAAAAGTTTTTTTAAAAGTGAACTACTCCTTTAAATTACTTTAATATTTCACTTTTTGCTGTATATATTTTTGCTAATTAATGCAGCTTTGGTGAGCAGAAGAGACTTTTAAAAACATAAAAATCTTACTGACCCCAAACTTTTGAATGATAGTGTATGAAATGATATTTTGCATGCACACATTACCAAATTCGAATGACTGTATTTCATGATGACACCTGAAAGGTTTTGTGTGATGGACTCTTATGTATTCACTTACATTTCTGTCTATTCTCTAGATTTTACAAAGGCACCGTCCCCGGTTAGGTCGCGTGTGCTCTGGACGTGGCTATAGTGTTCATAATCTACGAGGAAGTGGTTAAAGTTCTCAACAAGGTGTGGAAGACAGATTAATGCAGCGCTGGTGCGGGAGCGGGACGTTTACACAGGGGCCAAAACATCTGCAACCGCAGATGACAAAGAAATTAATAACCATCATTTAATCAACACACAGAGAGAGATTACACCAACTAATGTGAGACAGAAATCAAATACTTGAAAATTAGTCTACAGATAAATAGTATTTACCACAATTAAAAAAAAGTTTTTATGTAGGGATTTAATCTTTATTTTTTTTAATATTAGGTATACATATTATATATATAATGCAAATATTTTACTTGTTTTCCGTTGTTTGTTTTCCTTACATGTGATCACATACTAAGTTCTGAAGGCCTTATATGAACACCATAAAACTTACAGAATATGCATCTTAGAAATTTATATATATATATATATATATATATATATATCTATATCTTACCCAAACTATTTTTTGTCTTGGGTTAGACTTTATTTTAAGGGTGACAATAGTTATACTGTACTTACTCAAATAAGTACTGAGTAATATTCCTATAGGGTTAGTAATTATACTACATTTACTGTTCTTACTATAGTAAGTACATGCAGTAATGTGTAACTATGTCACCTTAAAATAAAGAGTTACCTTATCTTGTTTTCTACTACAAATATCTTAAATTAAACATTCTTAAAGACACATTTACTCGAGAAGATAAATGCCTAGTTTATGAAAAATGTATCAAAATGGTGTGGCTTTTACCTTTAAAACAAGAAAAATATCTGCCAATTGGGTTAAAAAAAAGAGAGAGAGACTAGTTTATTTTTCTGACCATTTTTGCATTCTTGTTTTCAGCAAAAAAATCTCTCTTAATTCTGATACATTTTTCATAAAACAAGACTTAACCTTTTTTTTTACTTTTAGTTTTCTATTATTGCATTTGTTTTTTAATAAACAAAGGTCCAAAAAGGAAGCAATAGTAGGGTTATCGATAGAGATAAATATAGAAAGATCAATATAGATAGGGCTATCAAGATATAAGAGCTTTCATATACATTAAAACAAGACTTAATATGGTATCTAAATTCATTTGGCTTCTTAAGTTAAAATATTTGTACTGGAAAACAAGACGAAATCACTGAGTAAGAAACTCATTTTTAGTCACTTTCTAAGATGCATTAAATTAACCAAAGCTTTTAATTGTAACATACAAATGTGTTTTATACCTTATAGTGGTACATATGAGACATGCACTTTCACATTTGGTATCAGTTCAGGTTTAGTGATTATTTTAAGTGCCTATACTAAAATACATCTTATGATCTATTTTTTTTTATTCTTACTTGTTTACATTTTCATTTCCATAATTTGTATAATTTCACCCTTCCGTAACAGTATACCTTAATAACAGTGACATAATCGTGTCATATCAGTTATGATAACTTTACGCCTCAATCTCCACAACATGCTGTGCGTAAACACAAACACAAACTGTACCAAAGAGAACCAGGTTACTCTAATACAATGTTTACTTATTTAACAGTAGTTGAATGTTGTAAATAATGTTAAAAAGGTCAACAGATCTGACCAGAGCCTCTTATATACTGATCACGGATCAGTACATGCCTTAAATAACATTCTGTGTGCTTATATCGTCTTTCCCTTCTGCTCTCCTACCTCAAGACAGTCTCGCAGATCTGTAAAGACTGACCACAGAGGTGAAATATTCAGCGTATTCAATATCTTTCAGATCAGTGGCAGACTGACATGCAACAGACATTGTAAAAAAATATATATTTTTTTCAAATGTATTTCATAACCGTCATGTATATTTCACACCAGACCTAAACTGTCTTAACGTGTAGTGTGCAACCCTTTCAGAGGTCAGGGGTCAGCTGTGTTTTGGCTTTACCGCACATCATGTGTGATTATGGGAGAGTAACTGCCTTGAATTTACAGAGAGGTTCGATTGTCAAAACTTATCATGTGTGCCTGTGGTTCTTAACTAAGTTGAAAGACATGTTTCAGATGTAATGCTGTATATCTGAGAGACCATGTGTCAGCCAAACTTTAGTGTTTATTTGACTTTGTAAACAGTATGGCGTAACTGTTGTGCCAGGATATATGGCACGAAGATTCAACAGGATTTTATTTTGTGTTTCTGTAAAAGTTATCAGAATGCATTCCAAATGTGTGACCTAAAATATGCATTAATTGTCATGCTAACGAACAAAAAAACAAAAACATTGTGCCTTCAGCTCATGTTCTAATCCAGAATAAATGATGCTGACTGGATAAATGACTCTGTTTCTTTTCGTAAATATATTTGACAGAAATTAATGTTTATAAGTGTGTGTGTGTGTCAGTTTCGTAATGAACGAGGCATGCTTTTATCATTTTCAGAATTCATCAATGTATAGATGCTATTTTCTTTGATGCAGTCCCAAGTGGAGTTGTACTTGTAATACTTTAGAAATGTATTAAACTGCCATTTTCAACAGTGTTTTGGTCATCTAAATATGAAAAGATTCAGCGGGGAAAAAGTATGGTCAATAACAAATAAAATAATAAAGTTACAGAGGTGTCCTTTAAAATTTTGTATATAATTTAAGGAGTCGAGAGTAACTTAAATGTTTCAATTTGGATATGATAAACTCGGTGATCCATCTTTTCTTTGTAGGCGTATAATCCACATTCTGCTTGAACGTCAACAAACGTTTGTGACATCTGAAACTGTCATTGGTTCACTGCAGTTTTAAGCAGAAAATACTCAGAAGTACAATTATATTTTCTCATACAACTTTTTATCTTTCTTGGATTATATCACAGAGCAACTCACAAAAAAACGTCCACACTGCAGGGCAGCACCGATATTCATAACATGTTTGCTTTAATAAAAGAAATGGTGTCACTTTATTTGCATGGTCCCTTTATCACATTTAGTTGACTATAAATAATGTTGCACCTACATCTCTAATAACTCTCACTAGTATAGAGTATTAGTAGGGTTAGGGATAGAGTTAGTTGACATGCAGTTGTAAAGTTACTTATAGTCAGTAGAGTGTCGGAGGAGCATCACAATAAAGAGTTGGCAGATATTAAGCAGACAGTCTACTGATAGTCTAATGAGTTAGTTAGTTGTAAGCTGCACAGCTGATTGAAAGAAAAAGTGAATGAACAAGGAAGGAAGTGACTATTATAAGTAGGACTAATAGTCTCTGGGATAAAGCTCAGCCAAAATGCTCTGAGGACCCCTGTTCAGCATCTCTTTGGGGAAGATTCAATTCATTCAAGATCCGTTTGAAATGTAGCCTCTTCGATATATTGGCTTCATGTTGAGAAAGTTTGGTGTGAATCGTTTGAGGCTCCTTAGAGCAGTAGTTAAAAAATTCCGAGCTTGATTCCAAAAATCCACATTCAAACAAAAATGTCTAACTTCATGTTGGTCGGAGCTAATGACTGTAAATTAGAAAGTCGTCCGGCTCGAATGAGAATAATATATAATATATGTACCAAGTTTGTTGACTGTAGGGAAAACTAAAACCAACCACTTTAGTTAAAAGGTTATGCTATACTTAGCCGCTCACCCATTTTTAAGGCTTTGTGCATGTCTACTGACTGACAACTCTGATGTGTGTGTGTGTGTGTCGAGTTTCATTCAATTTGAAGCATGCTAAGAGTCTCAGAAATACCCAAAAGTAATATTAAAGTTTGATGCATTGCCATAACAACAATTTTCAAGATGTCAAGAATCCTTTCGCAGGTTTAACGTCTGCCGTGTCGAGGCATTATTCTGATGAAGTTTGAAGCAAATCGGGTAAAAATAAGAAGATGATTTCAAAGCAGTTTGAAAGTGACATGCTTCCATCTGCCATTTGGTGGCTCTATGACTTTGACTCACAATAGTCACATCCATGTAATCAGCTTCCCACAGCGAACACACAGCTGAAGTTTCATCAAAATCTATTAATGTATGCCAAAGTTATAACACACTTCCTGTTTCCTCTTTTTTTTAGGTTTTAGGCAGTGGATAAATTAAGAAAGAAAATTGGACTAATATAAGACCAAATTTATTATGGACTAGACAAAGAGGGCAGGATTTTATTGTTTTTGTCCTGACATTTTCCTCTCGCTGGGAATCTTAAGCTGTAAGATGGGATGTTAAGAAGTCTACTTTAGCACATTGGTTTCTCCCACTTGAACCCTTCAGTTCAGTTTATAACAAACCTTTTAGTCTAGAAGCTATTTTATCTTCTGTTTTTAACCTCAGGTTAAGTAAGTTCATAAAGTTATTGATTTGAATATCTGGCCAGTATATAATTTTTGCAATGGTTTTTCACTTGCCCAATAAACTTTAAAATTTGATCAACCATGTATTAAATTATTTGAATCAATGGACAAACCAATTGATATTAATTAATAGATCTGACATCAGTGCCATTAACATTAACATTTGAGGAGAATATTCAAAAGTAAAACAAACATTAGAAAAATTAAAGCTTCCTTTGACTAAAATAGTAGCTATTGCACCTATCAGGATTTTGAGGCAGGTAACGATTACCAATATTTTAACAATCAAGATCACATCAGGTTGACCTTTATAAATAGTTTTGTTTAATTGTCATAATGTAATACAAACTGCGGTTTTAGGATTGGGCACATGCAGAAGTAAGAGCTCGGTTTATGCTAAATTGGGGGAATTTAATGCTAAACTGCGTCTTAAAACAATCCTATACCTTTTACCAACTTAGCTAGTTAAATGAATATGGTTTAGGCAAAAAACACGTTGTACCGCTCCGCATTTTCACCCTTGTCTCGCTGCATGTCTGAAGCTGAGACTGACAATCGCGATAATGACCTTGCCAAATGTGCGCTCGGGCTTTCCGTAGTCGCAGCTCTCATCAGCTGTCACTAGCTGGTCACTAGACGAACATTTCATTTTAAGATGTAGATATTATTTGTTGTTTTAATATATAAATGAATAATGTCGTCGAAAGGGACGTCGCGAGGTTTTTACTTTAACACAGTGCTGTCTCTCGCGCGCTCTCTGGCTGCTCATCGACCCGCTCCCATTGACAAGGTGAGAGTTGTACTTCCTATTAGCATCTGAAGCTAACAGCTAACACAACCAAAACAAACCATACTTTAATCCTGTACCTAATGTGCGCTCTTATTTAGTTAACCTTTTTTTAACATGTACATCCAAATGTCGAGGACCATTCATTCAAATCGACTGACATTACCTTTATATGGTCATTGCTTTAACGTTAACTAGTTTAACTTTCGTCCTCTTCAAATAAAGATAATTACATTATTAATGATTACCTATGTGTAATCATCTATATTTTGAGTTTAAACCAATTTCAATTGAATAAGCAATGTAATAATTGTTAATTTTAATTGCTTTACTAGTCCGTTACAATACAGTTGTTGGGAACAATCAATGACAGGATATAACTATGAATCTAACAACAACAATTATAGTAACAATAAACAATCTTCTAGTATTTAAATGCACAATACATTTGTTTTTTAGAAGTGGAATCTATCACTTTATATTATATACACACAACCTTAATATTTCATTTTCGTTCAGACATAGGCTAACTGTTTATTGATTTACAGTATGCATTTAATTCACTGATGTGCTGGCTGATGTTTCAGCTTAATTACTCATTTTAGAGTAGCTTTTTGCTTAGAGACTGAGATATACAATAACCCTGACACATGTTATTACTGCCTGACAGGACGTGAAAAACCAGATAGGCGTTGCAAGGGTGGATCTCTATAGAAAAGTTATTTGTGACTCTGAGAACAAAACATTTTTCTGAGCCTTTAAATCCATGTAAAGGTGCTCTCATTTAAAACCAAGTGTGTGGGATGCTGCTCCTAAAACTCATTTATACATGTTATTTTCTTTATGTATGATGGTTTTCTGGTCACTTTTTCATCACATAACATGACTTAATCGATAGTATGTTTTAAAGGGAAGTAGGTTATAAACTTCCTTACACATTGGGGAACTTCTCTACATACTGTAATACTGCATCATGAAGTTTTCATGATTTGTGTGCACTAGTTATGTAAATTTATTTCAGTTAGTTTAATTTTTTTATTTGAAGTTTTTCATCTCATGTGTTGAGATATAAAAAACATGTTGTTTTATTCTTTATTTAAATGAACAAATTTTTTTTACCTTTAGTTAACTATAATCTCTGTTGATTTTGTTCTTTACTCTGTAATTAGTTTGACACATGAAAGATGATTCTTACTATTTATACAAATTAAAGACAAATGGCACACTGGCTCTCATAGCTTCTACATGGTTAAGATTGCAGTTTTTATAAACAAATATTTTCATAATACAGGTCCAGAAGCTACAATGCATGTGTCCCGTGGACATCCGTGGTGTTTTCCAGCTGGATGAGCGGAGGAGAGATGCTGTGATCGCTCTCGGCATCTTCCTGGTGGAGTCTGAGCTGCAGGTACTGGTTTTAACACGGCCACACACACATCAGCTTTCTTCATTCAAATAAGTCAAGTCAAGTCACATTTATTTATATAGTGCTTTTTACAATACAGATTGTATCAAAGCAGCTTCACAGTGATAACTTGAAAGTAGTACAACACAGATCAATAATATTGTTAAATATTAAATAACCCCAACTAAGCAAGCCAAAAGCAAAGCAAAGTAAGGCAACAGTGGCAAGGAACCAAAACTCTTTCAGATTGGATGGAGAAAAAAACCTTGGGAGAACCCAGGCTCAGTCGGGGGCCAGTTCTCCTCTGGCTCACATTCATATTGTTTATATATGAATATTAATTATAATAAGGGAGAGCGGGACACATTAACACTCCTGCCGTATTAAAAAAGTCTATACACCTTTCGTATTCCCAGGTCAGTTGTGACAGAGTGGAACGTGAGCTTATAAAACAGTCAAAACGTAATATTTTAAAACTAAAACCATATTGAATCTGATCAGGAGCATCTTCTTAGTAAGTGAATGTGCAAAAAATGTAAACATTTTGAATGTTTCCGTGTTTAATTTATTACTACAGTTACCGTCCGTTTTATTAAATACTTTGAAATTTTGCATTACATTAAAGAATTCGAGCAAATCCACGGTAATGCAAGAAAATGTTAATTAATGAAATTATATTTGATTATATCATTAGGCCTATGTGACATTTATTAGAATATATAGACTCAGTTTTCCAGTATTCATTTAATTGGAAATATCTACATTTATGAAACCTACATATACTTTCTAACACAAAAACAACAAAAATATCACTCTGGAATTTTTTCAAACAAAATATATTCATTTTACTTGCATAAATTTCAATTTGAGATGTTAAAGATGATCATCAGCCTGAATCTACAATGCTTCATCAGTAGGTGGCAGCAGAATGAAATGTGGAATTCTATTTCAAACTCTCTTTGCTTTTAATTCATTAATGGTTCCTTAGATATAGTTTATTTTTATGTCAGTTACATCTTTTGTCTGTTTACTGTTTATATTTCTATATGCATATTACCAATGTAATTCAGCCTGTGTAAAAGTGTGTGACATATGGGACAGAGGATAATTTCAGAAGTAATTTTTGTATATCTAATTAATGAATGTAAAAAAAAACTAAGGCTGTTAAACGATTAATCGCATCCAAAATAAAAGTTTGTGTTTACATAATATATGTGGGTGCACTGTGTATAATTTTTTTGTATGTATATATAAATACAAACACATGCATGTATTTAAGAAAAATACTATATAAAATATTTATATATAATTTAAATTATATACAGTATATACATGAAAATATTCTTAAATATATACAGGCATGTGTGTATTTATATATATAAAATAATTATACACAGTGCACCCACATATATTTTGTAAACACAAACTTTTATTTTGGATGCGATTAATCGATTTGACAGCCCTAAAAACTAAAACTATTTCATAGGTAAAGCCACAGTTAGCTTTCACATGTCAAAACTGACCCAAAATAAATGTAAATGGTTAAATCTCTTAAATATATATTTTACAAAATCTGAAAAATTAAATAAATGATGTGTATTTTGATAGTTAATGGGATCTTGTGTTACTCAAAGTGAACTGGTGTTGTTTAGCAGCGCTGGTTTGTGTGCTGAATCAGTATGTTCATTTGCTCCTTCAGCACAGGGACGCTATTGTCCCGTACTTGTTGGTTTTGCTGAAGGGATTGCCCAGAGTGCAATGGATCGAGGAGAGCTCAGAGAGGAAAGGACGAGGTATAATTCTTTATCACATTTCCTTACTTCATTCTCAAATGTTCCTGATCTTACGTGTCTCTCATCCTTGTGTTCAGACACACTCCCCATTGCGGAGAACTTCTCCTTCAGTTTGGTGACGATGCTCTCAGACGTGGCCCAGATGGACGAGTCTATGCGAATCCAGGTGCGTTCAACTTGCTGTTGTTTACCATCATTATCTGAATAAATCTACT